>JAOTOM010004793.1:92500-105000 GCA_034440615.1 Ashinkailepas kermadecensis | reverse complement strand
CGCCCAGTCATGTCAGGCCGCAGCGGTGGCCGCTAAGCGATGGTGCCGCCATCGACGTTCAGGTATCGACGTTCAGGTGTCGACCATTGGCTGCCTGTCATCGGCTAATATCGATCCACCCCGGACCAGGTGGCTCTGACGGATCCTCCCCGGGTCAGGTGGCTCTGACGGATCCTCCCCGGGTCAGGTGGCTCTGACGGATCCTCCCCGGGTCAAGTGGCTCTGACGTATCCTCCCCGGGTCGGGTGACTGACGGTTCCTCCCCGGGTCAGGTGACTAACGGATCCTCCCCAGGTCAGGTGACTGACGGATCCTCCCCGGGTCGGGTGGCTCTGACGGATCCTCTCCGGGCCAGGTGGCTCTGATGGATCATCCCTGGGTCAGGTGGCTCTGACGGATCCTCCCCGGGTCGGGTGACTGACGGATCATCCCCGGGTCAGGTGGCTCTGACGGTTCCTCCCCGGGTCGGGTGGCTCTGACGGATCCTCCCCGGGTCGGGTGGCTCTGACGGATCCTCCCCGGGTCGGGTGGCTCTGACGGATCCTCCCCGGGCCGGGTGGCTCTGACGGTTCCTCCCCGGGTCGGGTGGCTCTGACGGATCCTCCCCAGGTGAGGTGACCGTCTGGCCGTCAGCGCCCGTGGGAAGCCACGTCTGCCGACGGGCGACTCCGACCGTACATGGGCTACACAGCTATGTGAGGGGCTACTGAGGACCAAGCTGGCTTCACTCTCTCCACAGACGGGAGTCTGTGTATGGGCTACACAGCTTAGTGGCGGGTG
This sequence comes from Ashinkailepas kermadecensis, assembly GCA_034440615.1. NCBI lineage: Eukaryota > Metazoa > Arthropoda > Thecostraca > Neolepadidae > Ashinkailepas > Ashinkailepas kermadecensis. Next base: position 104,220 of record JAOTOM010004793.1, on the reverse strand, counting down.
GTGGGGTGTGGGGCTACTGCTGGGTCAGCTGGCTTCACTCTCTCCACAGACGGGAGTCTGTGTATGGATTACACAGCTAAATAATGGGTAATGGGGTGAGGGGGCTACTGAGGGTTTAGCTGGCTGCACCCTCGCCACTGCGCCGATGACAACAATAGCACAAGTGCTTAATAGCACCAGCGAATGTAACCCTCGCCATCCGAGGGGGAGGGGGTGGATGTCACCCCCAAGTCATGTCGTCACGATCAGTGAAAGAAACTCAAGCATGCCGACCGTGTAGTATGACTTCTGGTGTAGTCATGACATTCATTGTAGTTTTGTACATAGTAAGTTGATTATCAGATCGCCTACAAATTCCGACTAACTTCCCACATTTTCAACATCATATTTAGTCCAACGCCAAGGAAAAGTAAACATATTCCAGCTAGTACTGACGTAATGCCAGGAAGACAGATGCAATGCATGGTGGCGTTGTGGCGCTGCTTAGAAGCAACATTGGACCACTGTTGCCAGCCCTCTGCCCTGAAACAATGCGCACGTGTTATTTCCAACCCCAAAGGAGCCATGAATCATTGAATAAGGCGACCGTTTTGAAAACCTGGAGAATCCCAGAGAGCAATCGTTCCTGCACGTAGTGCATTGCATTAATGATGGTGGCTGTCTGGGAAGTACAAGTTATTCAGCACCAGCAGTTGGGAGCCTGACGTGTCGGGTCACTGGTGTCAGACGCACCGCCCCGGAATGGCCGGCCGGCCGGCTGGGACAGCCCCACGTCTCGGAGGCGTCCCTGCCCGGAAGTAGGCAATATGATTCCACGCGTCAGTGCCAGCTAGCTGGGACAGGGGGCGGGGATGGCCGAGTGGCTGAGGTGTTTAGCTCTGGGTGCCAAAGGTCCCGGGTTCAACACTCGCACCACTCAGGACATTTCCCAATCCCGCGGCCCACCGTCGAAACAGTGTGGGCGGCGCCATTAGCCGTGATCGTGCACAAAGTGCGTTGTGAACCACCCAATAAACAACAAACAACAAATAGCTGGGACTACATGTGCCCGGAGCTAGGCAATAGGATCCCACACGCCAGGACATGCTGCGTGTTAATTGACACTGGAACACTACCGACCACCGGGTGCTGCCAACTCTCCGGTAGCAGTGGCACTGCCAGCTCTCCTGTACCAGCGGCACTGCCAACACTGGAACACTACCGACCACCGGGTGCTGCCAACTCTCCGGTAGCAGCGCTCACTGCCAACTCTCCGGTAGCAGCGCTCACTGCCAGCTCTCTGGTAGCAGCGGCACTGCCAACTCTCCGGTAGCAGCGGCACTGCCAACTCTCCGGTAGCAGTGGCACTGTCAGCTCTCCTGTACCAGCGGCACTGCCAACTCTGCAATAGCAGCGCGCTATGGCGCAGACATACCAGTGACTATTTTCTGTCCACAAGCTGCCCACCAAGCTACACATAATGGTCGGTGCAATAACTCTTGCCCACGTCATGGTCAGATATTCAGAAACAAATGTTTAGCACACCGACGCTCTGAAGATGACGGAATCGCTACAGCCAGAAGGCCAGCTAATATTATCGCTAGGCTTATCCAGCCCATGCACCCACGTAGGCGTTGCATGGAAATGTTAGTTCTCCAGTATTCAATATGCAGAATATTAGGGCTGTGTCGCACCGCCCCGGGTCCTGCGACAATGCAAATGCGCGCGAGTTCCAGCTAATGAGGCTATGTTCCATCGCCCCGGCTCCTGCGACAATGCAAATGCGCACGAGTTCCAACCAATGAGACTATGTCATACCGCCCCGGGTGCTGCGACAATGCAAATGCGCACGAGTTCCAACCAATGAGACTATGTCATACCGCCCCGGGTGCTGCGACAATGCAAATGCGCACGAGTTCCAACTAATGAGGCTATGTTCCATCGCTCCGGGCCCTGCGACAATGCCAGTGCGCATGAATCCCAACAAACCCACCTGATTTATCAAACCGGAATATAACGGGAAGCCCAGACTTCTCGGTTGTTAGCAACGCTAGGTAAATTAAAGCGAATAGTTTTGAAGGACGTTCTGCACAGAATATTTACGAAGAGGAGATGAGCAAAGGGAAATACTGTTTTAGCAATGCTATTGATGCATGTAGGGCCATGTTTTAGTGCATTGTTCAACAATATACACAGATATTACAACATTACCTTACTTTGGTAGCTTTTGTACATAATCATTTCATGACGAGTTCGCGAACAGGCAGACAGTAACACATCCAATTATACGTTTTACTTGGCTTGCTTAGAGGTTCATAAGCGATCGATAATCACTTTTCAGAAGCTGCCCACTGAGACAACAGCAACCAACTACCACCCTAGTGATACATTTGCATATGTGCTTCCCGGCTTTCGGTGCGGGACCCCAGTCCATGCAGCAGCATCGGATGCTTTACTCAATGCTACGATAAGTGTGAACACTAATGTTAAGGAGTGATATCAATTGAGCTACCACCAGCATAAGGCGCCATCAGAGGTTCTGACGAGCGAAGGCGAGAGGCGGGCGATGGGTCTCACTGACTCCAGGCACAGGATCGGGTACTACACCACGATAGTAAACTTGTGGACTGACCGCAATTCCGCTTCCTTGGTAGCCCGTGAAGACATTCACCGCATTACGTTCACTTTTGTTCCTGTAAGTGCAAGGCACGAAATACTTGAAGACTGTTTTCGGCAATTCCGCACCGTTCGTTCGAAGTTCGGAAGCATGCTCCATGTTCGGCAGAGCAGCTCAATTGCCGAAACAGCGCCTTCAATTTCGGTACACGTGTATTCAAGAGCAATCCAATTCGACCGAAATTGGCGGCAATCTTGCCGAAGCCGAGATCATCTGACGAATACGACATATGCACTTGAGCTGAAATGCAATATGCCGAATTGTTGAATTAGCATAAGTGTCGCAGAAGGTCACAGGTCTTTTTGTTATACGCTCAATGTACACCGCATGAAACCGCTCAGCGCGGCACCCTCCAACGGAATGATACTGGCGAAGTGGTCTCACGGCCTCAAGACGTGCAGGTAATGTGACATTACGGCTCAACCACGTAACCGGCGCCTGGCTGGTGAGCCCTCAGCCAGAGCCGGCTGGAGCAGTATGGGAGTAACCGGCGCCTGGCTAGTGGGCCCTTAGCCAGAGCCGACTGGAGCGGTTGAAGACTAACCGCCGGCTGGATGGTGGGCCCTTAGCCAGAGCCGGCTGGAGAGGGTCCAAATGATGTCCGCCATAAACTATTTGCTTTGAAGAAAAACATGCATGCACTTTAATGGAAATATGGTGACGAAAGATGCTAAAAACAAACCTAATTACCAGGTGCCATTCCCAGTAGGAAATTTACGACATGTGCTCCAAAAAAAATGAATAATCAGGTTTCCAAGTGTGACAAGCGGGGCGGGTCGAATCGGGGCGGATCGGACCGGGTCTGATCGGATCGATCACACGGAACTTTGTTGTGAATACACGGGATTGGATTCGCTCGGGTTGAGCTTTCGTTTGTAATTGGCATGGCAATATACATAATTCAAATATTAAATGACGATTAGCTAACCTGCTTACATGTTATCGGCACAATAATGCAGACGACCTTTTTCGGCTTATGATTCGCTCTCGAGTTAATTTGAACACTTAAATCGAGAACCCATTTATACCTCTAGGTACAGGGGAATTGCGTTTTCGGGGCAATATTTTGGACGCTTTCAGAAGTTTTTTCAGAGTCCACGATTCAGCTTTAAATGTTCCATAACATGTCAGTTAAAATGTAATAAATCGCACATCGTCAGCATTCCAAGACACTGGGAATACCATGTTGGACATTTCAAGTGTGCATTTGTTTTTTTAGCGCTGAAAATAATCGAGCGTACAACATCTCGGTTTTAGGGGGCGAAATAACACATTCAAGCTGATCTGGAGGCAAAACCAGCAACCACAAGTATAAAAAAATCGAATGTCAATCGCAAGATCTCTCTACAGGCAACATGTTGACTCTTGTTTCATATCACATGCACTCTCTGCTTGGAGACATAAAGGAGCATCGCAACACCCCCCCTCCCCCCACCCCACCCCGCCCCCGATGGTGGGGAAGGTGGCGGCAACAAACCGAGCACGGACCAACGTTAGCGACATTGGTTTGCGTTATAGCCTAAAGTTGCTTAACTCACGGAAACGTACGGAACGTGTGCATTCAGTGAAGAGAAGCATCACTGGAATCAGATTAGATTGCCGGATGGAAAGCCTACCGAAATATATAGAATTGCCGTGAATCACAGGTAAATTTTAAAGGGCATCGCTCTTTAGCAGGTCAGTGGCATGACAGCCTGGCTTCTCGCAGATACCTACATATAACCTATAAGTAAACCGTTCCGGGCTGTTTCGGGTTCGATATCAAAGTGCTTAGCCTAACGATTGAAGTAGTGAAACGCTTTGGATGAATATCATATGAAGAGCAGACCTCGTTTCAAAGTGCTTCGTTTGGGGCGGTATTCTGAATAAAATGACGCCTCCAAATCGTGGCTTTTCATCATTTCAAGTACAGTTACCGGGTGCAGCTTTCAAAACATATAACTGGGGTTTAATAATATTAGCTATCGTTAACTAAACAAGCGTTCTAATACTGAACGGACCTGTCCTGGAGCGAACATCCTCCGGCTGCAACGGCCTCTCGGAAGTCACGTGAGTTTTTACTCGCATTGACCATCGTGACTTGATAATTATTTTGCCGATGCCTTCCAACTGCCCTCACCACTGCCGCATCTCCTGCTGCAATGTAATTGAAGCACACGTCAGCCACTTTTGTGCAATGATGCATAGGCATAGCCAAAGGCGTCGCCAAAGCGGGGGACGAGGGGCGTGCCCAGCCACCTCCTCAAACTTCGCAAATTTAACGTTACGCCTATTGTGTTACATGGAAAAATATGTCTAAAGCCCTCTCGATCCCCCCCCCATCCCCTCCCCTTCGCATTCAAAATCTGTGGCGATACCAGTGCGCCAATGCCTAGTTGAACTGAACTGAACTGAACTGAACTAAACTGAACTGAACTAGTTGAACTGAACAAACATAAAAACGTAAACCATGTACTCGCTGGCCAAGCAGCGAACAAAATTACCTCACTGGTTGTTGCTGCGTCGTGCGGATTAAATTGTAGTTTTCGACGGGTATTGTGCTTATGTGCTAAATATTGTGCCTTTATCATACTCCTCCCAACGCCCGAAGGATCCAAAAAGGCACCTAAAGATGGTGGTACAAAGTACATTGTAATACTTTATACCAATAACTTACATGACATAGTGTATTGTGGCTGTCGTGCAACCTCCGCTCCCGCGTCGGAACATATTTGACTTGACTCCATCTATGCGAATAACCCAGGTTCCAAGAATGACTCGTGAAAGCTCGTAACAAATGAAGTCTGCCTGATATATTGTATGGAGCTAAGTGTTCGTTAAGAACCTCAGCTACTTCGAGTGTTGTGAATTGTCTGCGTTTAGCTAAGACCCGTTGCAAATTGTGTGTCCTTGTGGCTTTCCGACGCACCAGCCGAGGCTATGGGGCGTCGCCTGCCCCTCGCCCTGGCAGGAGGGGCGAGCACCGCGAGGAATCGAACCCCGTACCTCTGGCCTCGTAGACGGTCAGCTTATCCACTGAGCTACCGACACCCAGACCTACTGCAAAGTGGTTAAGACTGGATAAGAATGCAATTTGTAGTCGAGTCGATTTGTCATCATTAAACAGAACATAAGCCCTCGTAAGTCGCTGAAATGACCTACTGTGCGTCGAAACTGGGCCAATGTTTCAGTGATATCTGACCTAAATTAAACCAGAAAGAATTGGCACAAAACTACACCTAGTAGAAAAAGCACAATATGGTACTGGATCGCTAACATAATATTGCACGTATCGCAGCTGCAAGATCAAACAAATATAAAGCTACATACTGTGAAATCAAATTTGAAGCACATGCTTAGCATATGCACTGCCGGCTTCAGCCGTGCCCGGCCGTCCCTCAGATCATCCTTTGCCCGGCAGGGGGGTGGAAATGATTCTCGCCAACCCTGTAGGGCCTCAGATCATCCTTCGCTCGGCAGGGGAGTGGGGGGGGGGGGGATTCTTGCCACCCCCGCAGGCCTCAGAACGTCCTTCGCCCGGCAGGGGAGGAGGTGATTCTCGACACCCACCGCAGGGCTTCAGATCGTCCTTCGCCGGGGAGGGGAGGGGGTGATTCTCGCCACCCCCGCATGGCTTCAGATCGTCCTTCGCCCGGCAGGGGAGGGGTGGTTCTCGCCACCCATAGCAGAAATGCAGAAACTGCAACACCCGGAGATGGATGACGTGACTTTTTAGACTATAGGAGTTAATTTTTGATAAGACATCTGTAAAATGAAGTGCTTTGGGCTCAGGAAGAAAAGCACATCAACCTGTTATGTATAGAGAAAAAACGACAGCCAAGTGTTAAAAAGAACGTGATGTTCATAAATTTCGCAAAATATATTACATTATTGGGAAGCGTTTCTTTTTGCGATGAGTAGATCATACCTATAAATGATATTCTAAGTCAACTGAACTTCATCGAAATATGCACGGCTTGGCAGACCGTTGTGATTTTTTTTATCCGAAGGGCTCTACCTAATGGTTAAAGATGATGTCATCAAAACAAATTCCGAAAAATCGAGATAACGGTTTTGTTAGTTTCGCTGAAATAAACAATCTGAACGACCTAACTCCATGTCTTTTTTGCAATACATGTGAAGTTGATGTAGGAAAGGATGCGAGAAGTTTGGGTGTGCGGTGCGCGCTCATTTTACTGTTGCATTGCAAAAAGGGAAAGAAGGGCGGGTAAAAGTGACACGTCTTTTTAACACTCCACTGCCGCGGAAAAACCGCAGGTGGAATTTCATCTGCCACTATTTCGGCCAGGCGAGAGCTAGCAGCTTACAATGCCAATGTGTGGTTAGTACTCACACATGGAAGTGCTGAATGTTTTGCGTTCACTTCCGGGGTGCATTGCTGAGTTGGGTGACATGCTCTGCGAACGGCATGCACTGCAATGGTCTGGGCAGGGTGTCTCAATTGTTTTGATCGTATTTGTCTGGAGTATCGATGTTACGCGTTACTATTCATGACATGAAGACATGCTGACACTCCTCTAGTATAGGTTACGATTTTTTCCTGAACTGCCGAGATTGTGATGTAGCGACAGACGTACCACTCCGGACATCGCAGGTAGGACATGCCACCATATGTAGGACAGGCAGGGTGACGTACTCTTCCGACATTGTATGTTGGACAGGCAGGGTGACGTACTCTTCCGACATTGTACGTTGGACAGATAGGGTCACGTACGCTCCCGACATAGTATGTAGGACAGGCAGGGTGACGTACCCTTCCGGCAGCGTATATAGGACAGGCAGGGTGGCGTACCCTCTCGACATCCCATGTAGGACAGGCGGGGTGACGTACCCCCCCGGCAGCATATATAGGACAGGCAGGGTGGCGTACCCTCCCGGCAGCGTATATAGGACAGGCAGGGTGACGTACCCACTCGGCAGCGTATATAGGACAGGTAGGGTGGCGTACCCTCCCGACATCCCATGTAGGACAGGCAGGGTGGCGTACCCCCCGCCACCATATATAAACAGGCGGGTGCGTCCCCCACATCCCATGTAGGACAGGCGGGGTGACGTACCCTCTCGGCAGCGTATAAGTATGTATAAGTAAGTGTGGCAGTACGCCACAGGCAGAGTGGACCCCCCGTACCTCCCACGATCCCATGTAGGACAGGCAGGGTGACGTACCCACTCGGCAGCGTATATAGGACAGGTAGGGTGGCGTACCCTCCCGACATCCCATGTAGGACAGGCAGGGTGACGTACCCTCCCGGCAGCGTATATAGGACAGGTAGGGTGACGTCCCTGCTGTACCCTCCCGACATCCCATGTCGTCCCCAGACGGGGTGACGTACCCTCCCAACATCCCATGCAAGATGAGTCAGTTGAAAGCGACTGCAGTGATGCACAACAAGTTGTTCAATGTCAAATGTGACAACATTTGTGACGTTTAGGACATAATAGCATACTATTGTGGTGGACATGAGATACTATTGTGGTGGTTCAGTCACAGGGCGTCACGGCCCCTTCACTCAGGATGACAATTGCTATACGTTACATGACTCCGGACGACCAAACCCGTCGGACGATGGTTTCTGGCCAGCGATGATCTGAGCCGGAAAACTGTGTCTCGCTCGTGACTAGCACCACCGGGCAAACAAGACAACCCCGCACATATGACCGCGGTGAGTTGACCGGCCTGCCTCGTCAGACAAACATTCCGATTTGCGCACGACACGACATGAGCTGTTTCCAGCGTGTGGACCCGCCTCGCCGTCTGGGCTCCCAGCCAGCTTCGGCCCCATTGCACCCCCTTCATCATATCGGCCGTCCTACGTAGCAGAGCTGAGCGGCCGTCCTACGTGAACCTCCGGGTTCGCGCAGCACACACTGCGGCGAAAGCCGATTGCGGGGCATCTGAATCCATAGACCTGTCTGTGTCTGAGTTTTAGGGTCTCATGGGAGCCTAGATCACGTTCGTCTGGGACCCAGGTTTCCATCGGGTGGCCTACATCACGTACGGACTCCGAGTCGCCACTTGGGAGCTCAGATCATATCCGGTCGCCGGGGTAGCCGTCTGGGAACCTAAGTCGGCCACCCAGTCATCCCGGCTTTGCTGGTCGATGGAGAGAGCGTTTTTGTGGCAGGCATCTCGTCTCAGCTGCACGGTCTCGACACCACGGCGTCGCGGCCGACAGAGAGGCTGATATGGTTGTTTGAGGTGTCAACGGCGCAAGACAAATGGCGACCGACTGAAGGAGGCGCCGGCCGCGCCACCGCCAAAAAACAAGCCGAGCTCCTAGAGCTCTTAGAGGCAGCCCAGACTTCCTCGGAGGCGTCGTCGCCGCTGGGAATGGGCCCAGTAACAGGATGCCGCTCGCGATATCCCACTTTGGCTATTTGTCTCCGACCGCCCAGGGATTGGGTCGATGGACATACTGCCCTCCGCTCTGTTCGGCCTGAAAGCCGAAATGGAACACGCGAAGTATTCAGTGACTCGCTGATGCAGGTGGGCCAGGTAAAACATGAGCTCAATTCCCAGTCGTAGCAGGCGTTTTAAGATTTATATCGTCTGCTGACTGCGCCCGGGGCTGATGAGCGCGGAGAGACTCCGAGTCGTGCAAAATTAATTAAACCGAGGGACGGAAACTTGATGATCGGATGGTGAGCTTGCCATCCACGAGGAAGACCTTGAACATATTCCGAAAATGATGCCTTTATGTTGACATACACACGGAGAGAGATGAGGAACAGGGCTAAGCTGACCCCAAAACAATGACTGGACGGTGTTCATTAGCAACCTGACACGTGGCTGCTTCTCGGATTCACACACATTACAAAGGGTAATGAGCTTCTAAAAACGACTTAATTGCCAGGGTGGACATCTCCCTAAGACTCTGAACATATTTCACAAGTGCCACGGGCTGCACGCTTCAGATCAGCGGCACAAGTGCCACTTGCTGCACGCTTCAGATCAGCGGCACAAGTGGCACAGGCTGCACGCTTCAGATCAGCGGCACAAGTACCACGGGCTGCACGCTCCCAACCGGAGGCACAATTACCACCGGCTGCACTCTACGTAGCGATGTAGGGATTACAGAGTGCGTGAAAAATGTCATTAACGCTTGCCACCGACAGTTCGGGAAATACTCAAACCTGTGAACTACTCACACGGCATGATCACATTTTAGCATTTCATTTCATGTCGGCTTTCAGAGTCATCAGAGGTTATGTCATTTGTTTCCACAACCTCTCATTAACATGGCTGTAACCAGTGAGTTTGTATCTCAGGTCTATCTTAAGGTAAGGTATCTGAAGGTCCAATTTATGTTTCCATACTTACTTCTGACGAAAATATGTGAATCGTCGATGCCATGCGCTCAAAACAAAAAGCCTGCAATCATCCGAAGTTTCAGAAGGTGATAAATGTTAGGATTTTTCGCTTTCAATTTTGGAACCTTTTCCGTACGGTGCTTTATGACTATGGAATACATGTTGAGGTTATTTCCTAATGCAAATTTCTACAGATGCACCAATATTTCAGAATACGAATCGCGGCTCGCTGGGATCATGATTCCGTTTTTCCAGCTGGCGTATTTAAGCGCCCTATATATTCCAAGAAAATCATGAAGTATACAGACAGAATACATTCTGTACATACACAGAAGTATATGTATCCGACTGGATATTATTATTGGATTATTATTAATGCATTTACATTTCTGTCGCATCCACTGAAAAGTGGCTATTAAAGCGCCACCGTGATCAAATGGGAGTGGAATTAAAAGCACTCGTTACTGAAGGGATAATAGGAACGAATTTTACGAAGCAAGGATAATAGAAAAGAGGAAATGTTGAAGAGGATATGCGTTACCCAGACTGAAGAGCGGCAGCCGTCCATGGCGCCACGCTCTACAGTCATGAGTAGGATCACTATGAAACAACATGATGTTAATCGGAGACCGAGTTGCATACATACATACATAGGCCTCGACGAGAGCTACAAATGGCACCAAAAATTGTTAAGCTCGTGCACGGGTGTTGATTTGATAGATTGTGGGGCTTGCCCCCTTCCGATGTGGACTTCGTCCTTCCAATAATTCCAATTTTGCATGAGACCCTAACATCAACGACCAAACGACCCTTCCCTTCCAAATAATTTCGGCTCTCAAATTGTTTTCATGTATTAGGCCTCCAATGATTTTGAGAAACTCTAGCTTTTTCCCTCATGCCATTCTAAAGACACGAAATCAAAAGAATCTCAAAATGAATCCGGCTTCATTTCAATGACCTCGCAGCCTCCCTAAGAAGATATGTATACATTAATTGTAGTTTACATTCCAATAATTTTGTATACGTTTCAAAGACAACGATAGAGGATCACAAAGTTGCAGGTTTAATTTGTTTCTGGGCGTCATCTCGTTTGACCTAAAGTAGCTACGTTGCCTTGCATAATGTGGCGTCAAAATTTGCATTCAAGATGCCAATGGGATGACTAAACATACGCACCAAATTTCAGGAGAAACTGCTCACTGGTTCTCCGGCTACCACCGGAAGACCGGTATGGTGTTCAAATACTCTCTCTCAGCTGGACTCGGGTTATAGCTGTGATCTCGCTTCCCTCACCACCTTTGATAAATATCACGGTAGGTGCACATTCCAAAGTCGGTTCTGTTCAACGCTGCTACCGCAGTCACCACAACAGAGGCTTTCAGTGCCTACATGCACTCGACCAGACTGCAATGCACAACTCTATCTGCGTGGAACGGAATCAGACCAGGTATTGATCCAAATTACTCCAACGAACAGATTGCTTCTTGGAAGCAGTTTGCTCATGCATTCCTGGACAAAGTGACAAGTAATGCATGTCTTTCCAGGCGACGAGATCTGCGCTCGGAGCAGCGGTATTCGCCACCGGCCCCTCCGTTGCTGAGTCATGGACTCCCGGCAGCGGTATTCGCCACCGGCCCCTCCGCTGCTGAGTCATGGACTCCCGGCAGCGGTATTCGCCACCGGCCCCTCCGCTGCTGAGTCCTGGACTCCCGGCAGCGGTATTCGCCACCGGCCCCTCCGCTGCTGAGTCCTG
>JAOTOM010004793.1:0-87500 GCA_034440615.1 Ashinkailepas kermadecensis | reverse complement strand
CACCTGTCGGGGCTGTTGGTGACCTGCTGGGCTTGTTGGTGGCCGGTCGGCGATGTGATGAGACCACCTGTCGGAACTGTTAGTGGCCTGTTGGGGCTGTGGCGAGGTGCCCTGGCAGGCTGTCGGATATTTTGATAACTTCGCTCACGGCTAGTCGCCTGAAGTTGCCAGAGGCCACATAGTGTCGGCCCAACACCCAGCATCACTGGCATGCCATCGGAGGTCACATAGTGTCGGCCCAACACCCAGCATCACTGGCATGTCATCGGAGGCCACATAGTGTCGGCCCAACACCCAGCATCACTGGCATGCCACCGGAGGTCACATAGTGTCGGCCCAACACCCAGCATCACTGGCATGCCACCGGAGGTCACATAGTGTCGGCCCAACACCCAGCATCACTGGCATGTCATCGGAGGCCACATAGTGTCGGCCCAACACCCAGCATCACTGGCATGCCACCGGAGGTCACATAGTGTCGGCCCAACACCCAGCATCACTGGCATGTCATCGGAGGCCACATAGTGTCGGCCCAACACCCAGCATCACTGGCATGCCACCGGAGGTCACATAGTGTCGGCCCAACACCCAGCATCACTGGCATGTCATCGGAGGCTATAGAATATCAGCCAAACTCCCAGCATCACTGGCATGCCACCGGAGGTCACATAGTGTCGGCCCAACACCCAGCATCACTGGCATGCCACCGGAGGTCACATAGTGTCGGCCCAACACCCAGCATCACTGGCATGTCATCGGAGGCCACAGGTTGTCGGCCCAACGCACAGCATCACTGGCATGTCATCGGAGACCACATAGTGTCGGCCCAACACCCAGCATCACTGGCATGTCATCGGAGGCCACATAGTGTCGGCCCAACGCACAGCATCACTGGCATGTCATCGGAGGCCACAGGTTGTCGGCCCAACGCACAGCATCACTGGCATGTCATCGGAGACCACATAGTGTCGGCCCAACACCCAGCATCACTGGCATGTCATCGGAGGCCACATAGTGTCGGCCCAACGCACAGCATCACTGGCATGTCATCGGAGGCCACATAGTGTCGGCCCAACACCCAGCATCACTGGCATGTCATCGGAGGCTATAGAATATCAGCCAAACTCCCAGCATCACTGGCATGCCATCGGAGGTCACATTGTGTCGGCCCAACACCCAGCATCACTGGCATGCCACCGGAGGTCACATAGTGTCGGCCCAACACCCAGCATCACTGGCATGTCATCGGAGGCCACAGGTTGTCGGCCCAACGCACAGCATCACTGGCATGTCATCGGAGGCCACAGGTTGTCGGCCCAACGCACAGCATCACTGGCATGTCATCGGAGGCCACAGGTTGTCGGCCCAACGCACAGCATCACTGGCATGTCATCGGAGGCTATGGAATATCAGCCAAACTCCCAGCATCACTGGCATCCCACCGGAGGTCACATAGTGTCGGCCCAACACCCAGCATCACTGGCATGTCATCGGAGGTCACATAGTGTCGGCCCAACACCCAGCATCACTGGCATGTCATCGGAGGCCACATAGTGTCGGCCCAACACCCAGCATCACTGGCATGTCATCGGAGGCCACATAGTGTCGGCCCAACACCCAGCATCACTGGCATGTCATCGGAGGTCACATAGTGTCGGCTCAACACCCAGCATCACTGGCATGTCATCGGAGGCCACATAGTGTCGGCCCAACACCCAGCATCACTGGCATGTCATCGGAGGCCACACAGTGTCGGCTCAACACCCAGCATCACTGGCATGTCATCGGAGGCCACATAGTGTCGGCCCAACACCCAGCATCACTGGCATGTCATCGGAGGCCACACAGTGTCGGCCCAACACCCAGCATCACTGGCATGCCATCGGAGGCCACATAGTGTCGGCCCAACACCCAGCATCACTGGCATGTCATCGGAGGCCACATAGTGTCGGCCCAACACCCAGCATCACTGGCATGTCATCGGAGGTCACATAGTGTCGGCCCAACACCCAGCATCACTGGCATGTCATCGGAGGCCACATAGTGTCGGCCCAACACCCAGCATCACTGGCATGTCATCGGAGGCCACATAGTGTCGGCCCAACACCCAGCATCACTGGCATGTCATCGGAGGCCACATAGTGTCGGCCCAACACCCAGCATCACTGGCATGCCATCGGAGGCCACTGGTCCAACACGCTGCATAACTCCCATGTCATCGGAGACCACATAGTGTCGGCCCAGCACCTGGCGTAACTCCCATGCAGAACTCTGTCCAGGCTGCAGCGTGATGGATAGGCTTCGCTCAGACCGCCACAACGCTTCCACTAGGCTAGTCAGGAGAAGGGCTGACACTTGGAGCCGGCCAAAACTTGTTGGCTTTAGCCGGCTTAGATCGGGTTAAACCGGCATCAAGTACTGAAACGTATTCAAAGATAAGGTTGGCTAACATGCTTGTAGTTGGCTATGGTTAAATGCATTCTGTTACAAGATGGACACAAGTATGGAGTAACATTTTAAATGTAACGTTCTGTAACAAATGAGAAATTTATGTATCACCCACATTTTGTAAATTTTGAAATGTTTTAAAAGGAGTGGTTCCGTTCCGTCTCTGCTAGACGGAAACATGTTAATCAGCAATGACTTTGGACGCGCCAACCTGCTGAACAGAGCCTTTTCAGCCAAGTTCACAGCACGGGATGTAGCCCAGTACCCACTATTACAGGACTAAGAATGCTTACCAGGCACTAAGAATGCTTGGGGCGATACAGAGGAATGTGTCATACAAAAGTGAGGAGGTCATCAGGAAGCTTTACTGTGCATATGTCAGGCCACATTTAGAATACTGTGTCCAAGCTTGGTCCCCTAGTTATGAGAAAAATTGTTGGCTTTTAGAGAGAGTACAAAAGAGGGCAACACAAATGGTTAATGGTATAGGCAACCTGGCATATGAGGAAATATTGAAGAAATTGAATATGTTTTCACTTAGATATAGAAGGCTGAGAGGAGATCTCATCGAGGTTTTTAAATTTGTTCATGGTCAGGAACAGGGATAGCTCAGGGAAATGTTTGAATTTAACAGAAATGATGCAATTAGAGGTCATCAATTCAAAATTAAAGTTACAGCAGGATAAGGTTAAGACAGTCTTTCTTCACCAACAGGGTAGTAGAACACTGGAACCAGCTGCCAGGAACAATTGTCAGTAGCAACACACTGAACATCTTTAAAAACGGCATAGACAATCATTGTAAGAATAGGGGGCTTGTTTTTCTGTATTCCAGGGAGGGTTGATTGACAGATTTGGTGGGCAACTGGTTCAGTGTACAAAGTGCAACCAAGAAGGGCCCTTGTGGCTCATAGTTGCACTGATCTTTTATGCCTTTATACTACGGATTGTCTAATCTCACAGACTTTCGGCCCTCATTAGAACAAATCCATACGATTCTCATTGGACTTGACCCGCACAAAGCATGTGGACCAGATAATATCAGCGCCCGAATCCTCCGAGAGTGTGCTGACCAATTATGCGTTCCGCTGTACAAAATTGGTATCCTCTCCATCAGGCAGGGAAAATTTCCGAACCGATGGAAAATGGCAAACATCACACCAATATATAAGAAAGGCAACCGGAAAAATCCGACGAACTACCGAGCCGTTTTACTTCTTTGCCTGTGTGGCAAGATTTTAGAAAAAATCATTTACAATGTTTTGAGTGCTCACATTTTGCCAGTACTGACTGACACCCAGCACGGTTTTATTCCAAAAAGGTCATGTGCTTCAAATCTGGCAGTTTTCTTGAGACACGCCTGGGATTCGATCGCTGCTGGTTGCCAGACAGATGCAATCTATACGGACTACTCTTCGGCTTTCCAAAGTGTCAACCATAAGCTGTTACTATACAATCTCGAAAATGCATATCATGTTTCAGACAAAATTATCTCTCTGATTCGCTCATACCTGACTGGTCGCCGCCAGCGGGTGATAGTCAACGGGGCGGTCTCGGACTGGGCTGATGTCACTTCCGGTGTACCGGAAGGGAGCTTGCTGGCCCCTCTGTTATTTGCCCTGTTTGTGAACGACCTGCCATCCAGGATTGACTCGGAATGTCTGATGTTTGCTGATGACGTCAAAATTGTTAGGAGGGTAGCATCTGTGGAGGACGCGACCCATTCCCGCTGCAAGTGGTCCGCAGACTGGATGCTATCTTTGAACCCTCTGAAATGTAGGTCATTCACAATGACTCTCCGTCGTACTCCTGTGCGCTTCGAATATAAGGTACACAATACAACGCTGCAGCGTGAGACTGTGATGCGAGACCTGGGTGTGTACCTGGACAGCAAATTGACATTCGCACAACATGTGGCAAAAATGTCATCTGCGAACCGAGCTCTCGGACTGTTTATTAGATCAATGCAAGCAGGTGTTCCTGGCAGCAAATTCTCGAAAATTGCTCTGTTGGCGGCATATAACGCGAACATTAGGTCTCGCCTTGAGTATTGCTCCGTCATCTGGGCAGGCGCAGCCACAACACATCTGACCAGGATTGATAGGGTAGAACATGAATTTTTAATGTGGCTTGCTCAACACTAGTGCCACACCTCGACCGGAATCTCTACAATATCAGGACCTTCTTCGCTTTTATAACATGACGTCTGTGTCCACTCGTCGCGTACAATCCGACATCATGTTTTTGCGAAACGTTTTATGTGGCAGGACGGACTCATCAGTGTTATTGCAGAACTTTGGATTATGTGTCCCAGTCAGGAGAAATAGGCAACCTGTTTTATTTCATGTACCGTATGCACGTGTAGAAACCATTAGATGTGGCTTATTTAACAGATTATTAAGAGAACCGAACACATTTTTAGCGATGACACCAAGTGCGGATATATTCACGAACCCGCTGAATGCTTTTAAGACGCCGGTGGTCAGATACTGTGCTGCGTCACCCGCTCACATCTGAGCCGCGGAGCCATCGGGCATCGATGCAGTTCTGACAGCCGTTTACCTGTTTGACCTGAAAACTGTTCACCTGTTCGGTTTACGTTTTTTTTTTAGCTAATGACTTCTCCTGTAAAGGGCACAATATGCTGTTGGAGATTGTGGACAATACACATTTGGTAAATTACGATGTGCTGTGTAAATTGTTCCCTATCAGCAAAAATGCAATGTACTATCACATGAAAATGCACTGCATAATGCCAATATTGTGTCTCTTTTAATCAGTGTGCACCATTCGGTATGTCAGGTAAAGAAACTAGAGTGCTTCTGAAGCCTATGAATTCCATTGAAATAGTTACACATAACATGAACCATTCCCGGAATAGTCAAAATTGCTACTGAATCTGCCCGTTGGGTGATGGTGAGACAAAGGCATGCTGATCATACACTGGACAATGCGAATGTCTCCCTACGTCTACTACCGACCTGTCTACTATGTCTACCACTGACCTGTCTACTATATCTACTACTGACCTGTCCACCATGTCTACCACGGACCTGTCTACTATGTCTACCACTGACCTGTCTACTATATCTACTACTGACCTGTCCACCATGTCTACCACGGACCTGTCTACTATGTCTACCACTGACCTGTCTACTATATCTACTACTGACCTGTCCACCATGTCTACCACGGACCTGTCTACTATGTCTACCACTGACCTGTCTACTATATCTACTACTGACCTGTCCACCATGTCTACCACGGACCTGTCTACTATGTCTACCACTGACCTGTCTACTATGTCTATCACTGATCTGTCTACTATGTCTACCACTGACCTGTCTACTTTGTCTACCACTGATTACGAGCCAGGCGAAGACAGAGTGAGTCTTCTGCTGTGCATATGGTATAAAGGTTCCTCGCCACGATTTTGAAACCGTAAGCACTTTTTCATACATCGCTATACATTCTGTTTTCATCCCGATTCAGATGTGTTCTCTTAATTTGTATTGTCCCACATGTTCATCCTAGTCATCTTCATGAAGTGGGTATAATATGTGTTCCAAGGCAGAGTTTTACAGCGTTCCACGATGTAATAAATTATTTCAAGTTCTAATTTACCACCAAGAGCCCTAACTACTCTTTGCATTTAATATTTACCAACTTTCATCACAATATTTCGCCCGAAGTACTCTCAATGAAGTACTGTCCAATGAAGGGAATTTGCGGCGACGTTGCCACGCACGAGCAGCTAACCGCCGATTGCGGCATCGGCGTAATTGTAAGTGGCGACAGTGAGCCTGCTGTACGCACGGCCACGGCAGCCAGCGTTCACCACCCATCCCCTTAACTCAGTTGTGTTGCGGCTTGTTAGCGCTCCGGGCAACCGCCTTCAGTCCCAAGGAGGGATGACATTTGTATTTCTGCTTTTAATAATACAACTTGGTGAACGTTCCACATTATAAATCACATTAGCTCAGGCGCGCGACTGCATGGCCCCTCAAGGCAGGCCCATCACTGATATGGAGGCGCGCGACTGTAGACACTCAGGCAATGCGACCATCACTGATATGGAGGCGCGCGACTGTAGACACTCAGGCAATGCGACCATCACTGATATGGAGGCGCGCGACTGTAGACACTCAGGCAATGCGACCATCACTGATATGGAGGAGCGCAACTGTAGACACTCAGGCAATGCGACCATCACTGATATGGAGGCGCGCGACTGTAGACACTCAGGCAATGCGACCATCACTGATATGGAGGAGC
The DNA here is from genome assembly GCA_034440615.1 of Ashinkailepas kermadecensis. Lineage (NCBI taxonomy): Eukaryota > Metazoa > Arthropoda > Thecostraca > Neolepadidae > Ashinkailepas > Ashinkailepas kermadecensis. Next base: position 80,778 of record JAOTOM010004793.1, on the reverse strand, counting down.
GCAACTGTAGACACTCAGGCAATGCGACCATCACTGATATGGAGGCGCGCGACTGTAGACACTCAGGCAATGCGACCATCACTGATATGGAGGAGCGCAACTGTAGACACTCAGGCAATGCGACCATCACTGATATGGAGGCGCGCGACTGTAGACACTCAGGCAATGCGACCATCACTGATATGGAGGCGCGCGACTGTAGACACTCAGGCAATGCGACCATCACTGATATGGAGGCGCGCGACTGTAGACACTCAGGCAATGCGACCATCACTGATATGGAGGAGCGCAACTGTAGACACTCAGGCAATGCGACCATCACTGATATGGAGGCGCGCGACTGTAGACACTCAGGCAATGCGACCATCACTGATATGGAGGAGCGCAACTGTAGACACTCAGGCAATGCGACCATCACTGATATGGAGGAGCGCAACTGTAGACACTCAGGCAATGCGACCATCACTGATATGGAGGCGCGCGACTGTAGACACTCAGGCAATGCGACCGTCACTGATATGGAGGAGCGCAACTGCAAAGACACTAAAAGCAGTGCGCCCATCACTGGTTTGAATGGAGATTCGACTGTACCGTGCTTGTATTGTTTGCCGTCGCTCCTCAGAGCCCTCATAGACGCCCGATACTAGTAGCTGTTGTGGCTGGAGCGTAGCTAAGTCATTTCACTTCTGTTATGCTATCAATGTGATTATATTGATACAGGAAATCATTGATTTGCACTTGTTAACGTTTCGATACCTTTTTCCGCCTTTCAACATGTTAATTGTTCAGTCAAGGTGGATCATATTACTTCTTGTTAGCAATGTCAAGCTAACTATGAATCAATACAGCTGAATGAAGAAACTGAAAAAAAAACTAATAAAGAAACTAACATGATTCTCCTCCTCCATGACCTGGCAATACTACTCTGATCTTTGCTCTTTGGTGAACTGACCCACGGCATCAGAATCAGACTGTCACTGTGAATGAAAATAGATGATGGATCATTGTTTTTCCATGGCTACGAAATGAAATGGTGAAATAATGCGTAGGGGTGAGATCAATGTCCAAGATGTCCAATAGATAGTAGGACATGTAGTGTAAGTAATCCATTAACATACTATTGCCAATGTATGCCGCTGATGGAGAAAATAACAAGCCCGGCATGCATTGCAGTCTGGTACATCGGCCACTGTCAGGGTGAATATCAGCTGCTTATAAACCTTCCGAACGTAGAATTGATTCACGTGCAGCCTTGCATAAGCGCGCCTTCACTATTGTGAAAAAGACAATAGGCAGTGTACCCCGTCACTGGTCAATGCTCCCTGGAAAAGCATGGTTTTACCACCGATGAGAAACGGCTGGGAGTTCCCTCACATTATGAAGGATACGGAATTTCACTCTCTACTCTGCCAATTCGAGGAGAAGGTGGAACTGATAACCAGCATCAGATCAAATGGTTTTTTAGGTTGTGAGGATGGGGGGGTTTCTTGAGCGTCCAAATCGAGGGACAAAATAGGGAACTCCCTTGGCAATCAGTTTTAATTTGAGAACTCTGCCGTCCCCTCTTCTTCGTCAATCTAATCAATCGGCTAAGCGAATCGGTGCTGGAAGGTGAAGCAATCAATCGACGTTTCGGGACATGCACTGCAAAGCATCGCGTGATTGCATATCTTTGAACAAAGCAGGTATTTTATACACTGTATTAACCGATACAATACTATATTCCTACGTTTCATTGTATCTTCTACAGACTCTGAGCTGCATCGCATCGAAGTTCCCGTTTCGTTCATACACGTCCGATTTTTACCACCGCCTACCGCCTTGCACTGATATTCAATCTGTTCATCTTCCTATTAGTCTATAGCTTGCCATCTTACCCGCCGAATGCGGTGCTGTCCGAGGAATGTCCAGTCGCCACCAGGCGCCAGACACCAACTCCGTGCACTGGCCACATGACAAACAGCGGGTGTCCGGTGAAGCAGCAGCAACACATGTCATCGGTCACCTACGGCAATTGCATTGTAGTTGCTATGGCAATAGCGTTGCTGTGACACTGGCGCCGCCTCGAGAAGCTAAGCGGTGAGCTGACTGATCTGCTCGATAGTCTAAATTTTCGACTCATTCCCTTTTGTTCGTCAAATATTTCCATTACACCTCACCCCCTGACAAGGTACACAGTGGGACACACCCTATGTTTTGGCATGCCGTCGATCTTTACATGGCTGCACTACCAACGGAAAACTGAATCCCCCGAAGGTCTTCATCACGTTTGAGAACCTCTCGTTACAACCGCATTGTTGACGGCAATGAATCAACTGTTGGAGGGAGGATGCTCTTCACAAAGCAGCATCACTACAGAAGTGTCGGAAGAAGTGGCCTTGGCGGCACGCACCCACACGAGCGCACACGATAGTCTGCAGCGCAGACGCCGGAGAGGGCCGGGCAGGAAGGTCACAGGCATCAAGATGGGAAGGTTCGGAGGGCTCGGGAGGGCGATACGCTGCAATTGTGGTGCTGTGGCACGCGTAACACTGAGCGAAAACATGCTGCCTGACAATCGGCTCAAATCTCATTCCCTGCCTTGTTCCTGTTTTTTTTTTAGCAGACGGTTGCAAATGGAGCCTGCTCACATGCGCGACCCATCGAGAAGTTCCGATTCCGACCACGGAGGACGCAGAGGAAAGTAATCTCAGTGATTTGTAAGTAGTATCTCTTTGTAAAGACACTGTGTAAAGAAATTGCCACTGATTCACCAATTATTTGTCTTATCGTGCGATATACAACACCATGTTGTGCAAGACAGCATCCCAAGTTTCTTTCAGAGCATATATTTCCAATGAAAAGAATGGTTACCTAGCTGTCATTGCGACTTGAGAAGTTAACGATTGGTTAAACGATTGGTTTTCAATCTTGGGTTTTATTCAAAGTTAGGGACATAGCGGTCCTTGTAGAAGGAAAAACGATGACACATTGTGGGCGAATATATTTGTGCAGTTACCTCGTTATTATATATTACACCGGAGGGGTGCAACATTATATTTCAACCACTCGCTTGTGGCTTGTAGTTTAAATAAATAAGATGTTCCACTTAGAGAGGTTTAATCAGTTTGGCCCATGCCAGCTTTCACGTGAATTTGTGTTCCTGTTCAACCGCCCGTGCAGTGGTGGGGAATACATATTAAATACACTGTCCATGAAGGTCATTGCACTCAGCTACCGTATTCTATAAAGGTTATTACACCGTACGATTAAGACCAATCGGTTGGCTGGTTAATCGCACGCTTGCAACCGTGCGATTAACATATATACTGCTAAACCACGGTTTTGTAAAAGCACGTGACTCAATAGTAATCGTACTTTCAGGCGCGGGATCAGCAGCCTTTCACAGCGGGAGAATGGGACGCCTCGTAAGCCATTTCTGCGGCCCAAAGAAGCGGCGAGTAGCAACGCGCTACCATTCGATATCGCCACCGATAGTGCGTTGCAGATCTTGTGGTACAAAATGGTCAATTCATGTCATATCACTGAGCTACGGCTTCATTTCTGGAGAAATGCTTGGAATTGGTTTTGTTTTCCTGAATTGGTAGCTTCGACTGTTGTGGTGCGGTTGCCGTGCCCGTGTGAATAACAACTTGCGGTTGTGACATATTCTGCCACAATGGCGTCTCATTGATACCCGTCCCGTAGAAGTGACGTTATTGGCCACGCGCGACATTCTCCCAATATTAATTCTGATGCCGAATGTCGGAATACCAAATCGGCGATTAGTCTCCCTTAGTCTTTGAACTTCATTCCTAGCAATTGCCTTCCAGGCGTGGTATGAATTCAGAGGGCTTATCGTGACCTGGCCGACTTTGCACGTCGTGAGGTGAAACATGGTGTAAAAAAACAGTAGAATAATCCAAGCAATCTAAGCTAGCAGAGGAATATATGCTAACAGCATGATCTCGCTCCATCCTTCCTCGATCTTGCAGAGTTACTCGGACACTTTTGTGCATCTCATTTGGCTGGCCTTCCAGGTCAGGTCAAGGAGGTCAATGCTAGGGCTGCCCTCAGACAACAACGAAATTGCCAGGCCCTGATCGTGAAGCAAATGTGATTTGATAGTTCAATATCGATGCACAAGCTAAAGAAGTGGTCTGACTCGAAGTCACGTACAAGGTCGTCGATCAGACCAAGGGCACGTACCAGGGAACACGTGATGAACTGTTGAAGCTAACGAGGTCCGAAGCAGATCGTGATGTGGAAGCTACAATGAGCGTACAACCAACAAAAGGCCAAATGTTGTCCTCCTTGTTGACAATACGTTATAAACATTTTTGTTATTTTAAAAGTTTTCCATTGTTGTTACAATCAACATTTTAAGCTAACATTTCCTCATCCTACTTATATTAGGAAGAAAATAGGCGCGAAAAACCACCCTGTATGCCCTGATTTACTCATGTATATTCTGCAGCTGTCCGTATCCCTCCAGGGCGCCTGGAATACACCGATATTTATTTCGAACTTGGAACCATGATGATATCATTTCCCAATACTCGGTTTGTCGAATGTGTTATTTTGTGGTAGTAAACACACAAGCAGTTTTCCAACCACAATCCTGTTGAACCTGATCTCAATTGCTTAATTTATTATAAGATCATTTGCGTGCACTAATATGTAAGTTTTGAGCAAACAATCCACAACATTTTAATGTTAAATGCTGCAAAGAACGCATAAAACGTAACGAGGCAAGTATTTCCCCTGACTTTGACTTGTCCTAGCTGCGTGACATTCGGACATCCGTGACATCTGGACCTCCATTCTTTCGGAAGAGTCGCGATAGCTCGTTGGCTAGTTAGTTAGTTAGCTGGGTTTAAGGACGCTCAAGCCCGAATAACTAACCAGCTGCCGCGACCCTTAGTCGATGAAGCGTTCTGTTTTTATCGAAATGCCGTGAGCTGAAATTCTACAGGTGATGTTGCCGAGTCCGCCCGCGATTAATTGGTATCAGATGCTGGCGTTGCTCTTGGTATGTCCTGGTGGTCAAATGCGCCGAAAAGGAATCCATTGTTTTTAGTTTTCCCCCGAAAATATGTGCCCATTAATTAACGGCAGGGCATGCCAAAATATAAAGTGATATCTTGAATCATTTAGGAGTTATCTTAAAAGTAACCTGAAGAAGGGATAAAATTATCCCCGCCCTTCTTACTGCGAGGGTTGACAAACAATTTGTGTTTGTCGCCACGATCCCACAGGTCACGAGCTTAAGGCAAATAAATTAAAAGAGGCTGTGCGTCTTATATACTGCATCACTGGCACTAAATCTCGGCTTAATTTTCCACGTCGGCCGTAGAAAGCACTGCATTCAGCTTCAGCCTTCGGCGGGAAAGTACATAGCCGGGCTGGCCACGGCGCATAAATGGCCAAGTGATGCCCAACGGCGATATCCACCGCGTTCAAGGGTCAGTGGCCAATGGCTCTCGCAGTGATGTCCAACGGCGATATCCACCGCGGTCAAGGGTCAGTGGCCAATGGCTCTCGCAGTGATGTCCAACGGCGATATCCACCGCGTTCAAGGGTCAGTGGCCAATGGCTCTCGCAGGCCGCTGCGTGCGGCACATGAACGATTACATTCGCAGAATTTTCCCGCACGAGCGCCCAGGGAACAGACGGGCGCGCGGTACTGAGACGAACGAGCCGTCGCTGTGATGCCGGCCTGCCGTGGCAGCGCGCTCCGGTGCGGTTCGCAAGTCGAGGGTGTGGCCTGTTGTGGGAATGCGCTCCGGTGCGGTTCGCAAGTCGAGAGCAAGGGCGTCGCCACCGGGGGGGCAGAGGGGGCAGTCGCCCCCCCCCCTGCCGTGAAACTGGGGGGGGCGCCGCCCCCTCTGAAATTTGAGGAGGCCCCTATCCGGAAATGCACAGGAAAAAAGTGAGCAATGAAGCCGACGAGACACGAGAAGATGCATCCAAGACGTGAGAGGAGGCCCCAAATTTGAAGAAGGAGTCACCTAGGAGAGGATAGGAGGCCCCAGAAATCAAGAGAGTGCCAACAATTGGCACGGAGGCCCCCAGGAATGCAAAGGAGGCCCCCAGGATTGCAAAGGAGGCCCCCAGGATTGCAAAGGAGGCCTCCAGGATTATAAAGGAGGCCCCCAAGATTGAAAAAGAGGCCCCCAGGATTACAAAGGAGGCCCCCAAGATTGAAAAGGAGGCCCCCAGGATTGCAAAGGAGGCCCCCAAGATTGCAAAGGAGGACTCCAGGATTGCAAAGGAGGCCCCCAGGAATGCAAAGGAGGCCCCAGAATTGCAAAGGATGCCTCCAGGATTACAAAGGATGCCCTCAGGATTACAAAGGAGGCCCCCAGGATTGAAAAGGAGGCCCCCAGGATTGCAAAGGAGGCCCCATGATTACAAAAGAGGCCACCAGGATTACAAAGAAGGATTCCAGGATTGCAAATGAGGCCCCAGGATTGCAAAGGAGGCCCCATGATTGCAAAGGAGGCCCCAGGATTGCAAAGGAGGCCCCCAGGATTGCAAAGGAGGCCCCCAGGTTTGCAAAGGAGGACTCCAGGAATGCAAAGGAGGCCCCCAGGAATGCAAAGGAGGCCCCCAGGATTGCAAAGGAGGCCCCCAGGATTGCAAAGGAGGCCTCCATGATTACAAAGGAGGCCCCAAGATTGAAAAGGAGGCCCCAGGATTGCAAAGGAGGCCCCCAGGTTGCAAAGGAGGCCCCCAGGATTGCAAAGGAGGCCCCCAGGTTTGCAAAGGAGGACTCCAGGATTGCAAAGGAGGCCCCCAGGAATGCAAAGGAGGCCCCCAGAATTGCAAAGGAGGCCTCCAGGATTACAAAGGAGGCCCCCAGGATTACAAAGGAGGCCCCCAGGATTGCAAAGGAGGCCCCAGGATTACAAAGGAGGCCACCAGGATTACAAAGGAGGACTCCAGGATTGCAAAGGAGGCCCCCAGGAATGCAAAGGAGGCCCCATGATTGCAAAGGAGGCCCCAGGATTGCAAAGGAGACCCCCAAGATTGCAAAGGAGGCCCCCAGCTTTGCAAAGGAGGACTCCAGGATTGCAAAGGAGGCCTCCAGGATTACAAAGGAGGCCCCCAGGATTACAAAGGAGGCCCCCAGGATTGCAAAGGAGGCCCCATGATTACAAAGGAGGCCACCAGGATTACAAAGGAGGACTCCAGGATTGCACAGGAGGCCCCCAGGAATGCAAAGGAGGCCCCATGATTGCAAAGTAGGCCCCAGGATTGCAAAGGAGACCCCCAAGATTGCAAAGGAGACCTCCAGGATTGCAAAGGAGCCCCCAGGATTGCAAAGGAGGCCCTCAGGATTGCGAAGGAGGCCCACCGGGTTGCAAAGGAGGCCTCCAGGATTGCAAAGGAGGCCCCAGGATTGCAAAGGAGACCCTCAGGAATGCGAAGGAGGCCCACAGGGTTGCAAAGGAGGCCCCCCAGGATTGCAAAGGAGGCCCCAGGGTTGCAAATGAGACCCCAGGATTGCAAAGGAGGCCCCCAGGATTGCAAAGGACTCCAGGATTGCAAAGGAGGCCCCCAGGAATGCAAAGGAGGTCCTCAGGATTGCAAAGGAGGCCTTCAGGATTGCGAAGGAGGCCCACATGATTGCAAAGGAGGCCCCCAGGATTGCAAAGGAGGCCCCCAGGATTCCAAAGGCGGCCCCAGGATTGCAAAGGAGACCCTCAGGATTGCAAAGGAGGCCCCCCATGATTGCAAAGGAGGCCCAATACGGAAGGGAGACCTCAGAAAATGAGAGGAGGCCCAAAGACGGAAGAGAAAGCCAGTGGATATGAGATGAGGTTTCGGAGACGCAAAAGCAGGCGTGGCAGAAGGCCCCTAATTTGGCAGAGGATGCCCCTGGAACATGAGAGGAAGTCCCATGCCATGTTAAAGGGGCCCTAGGGTGTGGGAGGAGGCCCTCCAAAACGGGAGAGGAGGACCATTGAATATGGAGGAGTAGGTAGGACGCACGAGAGTAAGTATATGGAGGAGTAAGTAGGACGCACGAGAAGACGTCCAAAACCGGTAAAGAGGCTCCAGGAAATGAGACGAGACCCCTAAGACGCGAGATGAGGTCTATAATTTGCCAGAAGCACCTGAAATGGCAGGAGTCGTGCCGGGGTACTTGAAAATCACGATATGAGCCCAAAAAGATCCGGCCGGGGCCCCTGAAAATCATGCTGAGCCTAGGGGTACCAAAAATTCACGCCCGGACCATGAAAATCACGCTTGGGGCACGATAGGTCGTACCGTTCCCCAACAGTATCATTGGGACACAAATGAAGCCGGGGCAACGAAAAACAATCCGGACATGGATAATCACTCTGGGGCCCCAACAATGACACCAAAAGCATCCAAAATGTATTGGACATCCACAAAGTGTCGAGGTCGCTAAAACTTGCGATAAAGATCCAAGCAAATGACGTCGGGACACAAAAGATTACATTGGACAAAAAAAGTCGCGTCGCAGCCCTCGAAAATCTCACTGGGGACCAAAAAGGTCGTACCTGGACCCCAAAGGTTGCAGCTGCCCAAAAAATCAATTATCAACCGGAATGTCACTCTGCGCCCCAAAAAAGCGGGTCAAAGTCCCCCCAAAAACCCGTTGGGCACTGGAAAAAAACGTGTCAGGGCAACGAAAAAATCGCACCTGGAGACCGAAGAATCCTACGAAGACCCAAAAATATAACATAAGGACCTATACAAAAATAGAACTCGATGTCCAAAAGTTCACACCGAGACTCGATCGAATCGACCCCAGCACCGGAAAATTAAGAACAGGTCCGGAAAAAATTACCCGGAGGGCATTTATACTCCGAAAGGTGCCATCGGCTGAAAAAAAAGTCCTTCGGTGGCCGCAGTGACATATCAAAGGGGCAAATGCCCCCTCCCTCCTAAGAGGGATATGCTCCCAAAAATCGAGCCGAGGTCCCAAAAAGTCGCGCTGGGGCCACAAAAATTCGCGTCGGTCCACCAGAATTCACGTAGGGGCTCAAGGTAAATACGGCGGGCCCCAGAAAACTCGCTTCGAGGCACGAAAATCTGCAACAGGAACCGCCAAGATCGCGTTGGGGTCACAGCTAAGTACAACGCGTCCCGCAAACTCGAACCGGTCTCACCAACTTTCGCGCTCGGACCCACAATTCCCGTCGGTAGTACGACAAATTTGGTCCGGGCATCAAAAATTAACGTGGGGGCTGCCAACAATTGGCGTCTAGGGCCCCACATAGGCACCGTGAGACCCTCAAAGTCGCATCGGTATCCGAACAATAAAGCCGGAGCCCTAAAAAATCAGGAGGGATTGCACACAAAAGTCCGGGTCAGGACAATGGTTCTGGAGCACCGAACATGTCATCGGATGCCTCGACAAATCGCGTACGGCATCGAAAAACACCGGAGCTCGAAGAAAATCGAGGTGAGATACAAAAACATGGCGCCAGGGACTCGAAAAATCAGGCCGGGATTCGGAATTTAAAGGAAATTCGGAAGAGATCCACAAAAATCGCGTTGAGCCCAGATAACTGGCGTTGGGTCCCGGAACCACGCGCTTGGGCGCTATAAGTCGAGCCAGGACCCAGAAAAATCGCACCGAAGCCCAAAAATCGTACTGGGGCCCCACAAATGTGCGTCAGAAGCCCCAAATAAACACAACGGGACCCTAAGAGCACAACGGGGACCGAAAATGCGACTGGCCCTTCACAGCGCAGTCTCGCAAAAAGCGGCAGGGTCCGAAAACATGCGTTGTAGCCATAACTATATATACCGGGAGCGCCCCGACAACTAAAAAAAAATATTCGGTGCGCAAAAAAAGCAACAAACCCTAAAACGAGCAAGGGTTTCGAAAATGCGTTGGGCCTATAACAAAAATGAATTGGAGCCCTAAGACACATCCGTAGACGAAGAAATACGAAACGGGTCCAAAGAAGTACACTCAGGCAGGGCCTCGGTTCGGTAGCCAACCTGGAAGCATGTTTAATCAAAGATATGAGGGGCATCAAAGCTCAGCGGGTATCCGCATTTCTTCACCATAAAATATGGTAAGTAGGGAACTAAAGATCGAATTTAATTAATATAATTTTCGCAGCGAACGCCCATACGAAGCATTTTATCACGTCAGATATGGCGCAAGTGTATCATGTGGCAGCAATTAACAAAGCGTAGGAGGCCCAGCAGAATCCGTAGCATCGCACGAAGTGTGGCGAATGCGCCGAATGCGCAAGATGGGTGTGCACGTGCACTAACGTTGGCGTCGTGGCGACCGGGCACTATGAACTGGAATGTCTGAAATCGGGAAATTTTGCATTTTAAAGTGATTTGTGTAGGTGTAATTTCAGCAGTGCGAGGTGACTTATCAAGGGATACCAAAATAATACATTCGAACATGGTGGGGGAGCTAGGGTTGCAATCCGACGAATCAGAAACGATAGTAGTAGATTAGGCCCCTCCACAGGATAATTCAGTTGATCACGAATTATTTTATTTAAAAAGGTCCCCGTTGACAAAATAGTGGTAGAAATCGGAAGACTTTATTCAGTAGTTGAACCCCCTCCAAATACGTTTGGCCCCTCCACTTGACGCAAATATAGGTGCGTCACTGGTCCCCCAATAATTTTCAGAAACTTACGCCCATGGAGCAAAGCCAACTTTGCGGGGATAAATTCCCCTCACAAGCATACAAAACAACACCGATGCCCCATATTAAATGGGAGGAATGATGTTGTAAAATGTATTTTCTTCCTACAAAGTTGTCTTCTGTGATTACAGCCTGCATGATTAGAGCTTCCCAGCTTCAATACCTTCTCAACGACATAATTTACAAAACGGTACAGCACAGCGATAACTATGGGCGTGACGGCGTGGAATTCTAAGGTTTTGCATTATTTATGCATTGTCAGGAGGATTTATTATTTTAGCTTCTGTGCAAGTGCCTTGCACCAGCACCAAATGCTTTTTTTTAAATCCCTAAGATGACGATCAGAAAACCAATTCAATCCACTTTTCGTTGTCACCTTCGCGAAATTGTCGTCCTAGGACTGAGAAATGATCGTTTAAGTTTGTTTATGAGATCAAGCTGGTGGGAATGACTAACAGTAGTGATGAACCTAGCTGTATTCAGTTAAACTTGGTGGACATAGAAGTGGGTTGATCAATGGGAGATATCCTTAAGATATGCTCAGCACGAGCCCCACCGGCTCGCTACAATCTAGAGGCCAGCGGGAAGATTCTTCTCGTCGATAAAGCATAAAGATGTTGGTTTGTTTTGGCACTGACGTATTTATCTACATTTGCTTATTTATACCCTGGTATGGCTCAGTTCTCAGCGAAAAAAATGATTCTTGCTGTTGCGCTTTGCGTAAATGATGCACCATGCCAAGAACAAACAAGACATCAATATGAAATCATGTTCCCATTCTGGAACCATACTGAGAGCCTAAAAAGCAAGAGGAGGCCCTAACACAGTGGAGGCCCCTTTTCGGGGAGCAGGAGGCCCCCTATCAACATTGCCCCCCCCCCTGGAAGAAATCCGTGGCGACGCCACTGGTCGAGAGTGTGGCCTGTTGTAGGAATGCGCTCTGGTTCGGATCGCAGGACGAGCGGGCAGTCGCTGTGATGTCGGCCTGTCGTGGGAATGCGCTCCGGTGCGGTTCGCAAGTCGAGAGTGTGGCCTGTTGTGGGAATGCGCTCCGGTTCGGATCGCAGGACGAGCGGGCAGTCGCTGTGATGTCGGCCTGTCGTGGGAATGCGCTCCGGTGCGCTTCCAAATGTGCGGGGAACACGACGTGGTGCGCTTGTTTGGACACCAGTCGCTTGTTTGGACACCAGTCGCTTGTTTGGACACCAGTCGCTTGTTTGGACACCAGTCGCTTGTTTGGACACCAGTCGCTTGTTTGGACACCAGTCGCTTGTTTGGACACCAGTCGCTTGTTTGGACACCAGTCGCTTGTTTGGACACCAGTCGCTTGTTTGGACACCAGTCGCTGCGGGCGACACGGCATGTTGTCTGGCACTGTCGTGCTGAGAGCCAAGTGTTGTCGATGAAAATACGGTTCGTGTGCATAGGACGTCGCCTTTGTGTGACGACGCCTGACGAGTAGGAACAGAAACTAGGAAGCCATTAGACGCCATGCTGATGCACAGCGTGGGTGCTAAGCGGCAATAATATGCTTCCAGTATGTGATTTGTTGTAGCAACTCTTGAGGGAATGAAGTTCCGAGGGACACAGTCAGTAGGCGGTTTCACGCGTGCACTCGCGGGGAGTAATCGTCATGACATCCCAATGGCGGGGTCAGGGCATAGTAATTACGTTGATCTGAAAGCTTTTAGTCTTTAGATTGGACCAATTTATGATATCAATAAACAAACAGAGTAGGTTCAGTTACCTAATACGACAAGTTTTTGGACTAGTTACGGCTTGTTTATGCACAAACCCTGAAAATGTAACCCACATCCGCGCCTGGGACGTCATCTAGTCGGAAATCTGGAAGTCAGACCAAGCGAGCCTGACTTCGGAAGTAAACTCGATGACAACAGCTGTTTGTCGAATTCAGCGGTCTTCAAATGCCAAATTTTCCGAGCACTCGACCACTCTGATCAATATCGCCAGCCAACTTCAACTGCAGTAAGTGATTGGCCCTTTATGATAGCTGGGACGAATCATAATCCACGTTTAAAAAATGACGTCATTATTTGTGCTCTGATTGCATCATTTATGGCTGAAATATGTCAGGCGAGCCAACAAACAAGTTTGTCTCAGATGCGCATATTTTGGACGTGTTGCGGTCTTTTGGGTGCTGTAAACAATTCATGCTTTGTTCTTTCTTGCGTGTATGGTATTCAAAGACAAGGATCAATTGCCCTCCCCCACAGTAGATGTTATTCATGTAGGAGTACAGCAAAATTTAAAAACGGAGCCACGTATGATGCGGTACAGCGGATGCCATTACAACTGTAAACAACCCGCTTGTAAAGTGGAGATAATTTAATATTTTCGGGAGCGTAAAGAAGGAATCGTAGCATCTGGAAATGATGTATTTAAATATTTCTTCATATTACAGGTATTTCACAGCCATAAAATAAAACGTAAAAGGAAAAATATTCATCCGCAGGATATATACTACCACTTTCTCCCTGATATTGTATATTTGCTGGTAATCCAACGGCAAATTTATGTTCTATCCGACAACTCCTACCTCCCGGCCATGGTGCCAAATGCGGCCAGATTGGCTAGAAGTTTCTGTGAATTGAGCGCTTTTTCGAACAGTGCCACAATTTGAATATGTTGGTTAAGTTTAATATTGAATTGATTACTTCATAGTTAAAACTTCTTGAACATTCCATATATACAGATAAAGTACATATATTTCAATGATATGCCCTTCATACTAGACGAAGTCATCGACATTGCATCCCGGTGCTTATTAGCCGTCGTGAAAATGGCTAGTTGCTACACCTGCTACTAGCTATTTCCACCAAATGGGGTAACGAAAATGATTGACCACCCGGGCGTGGACTACTCACCTTTTTATACCTGCTGAGCGCGGCGATCGTTATCAGGTTTCCGGGGATGCCCAGCACCATGTACAGGATGCAGAAGGCGGCGGCGAACTGCAGCAGGCCGGGCGGGTAGTCGCCGAACAGCGCTGCGTCGTGCATTGGCACCGTCTCCGTCAACATTTCGGTCACATTAGCCATGGTACAGGGCTTTCGGTGTCACCGCGGAGGCCAAATCAGCTGCTGCTCTCGAGCTCCACTTTTTCAGCCTCCTGGGCGTCGTATGTTCACTCGTTTGCGACTAAGTTCCGCAGTTTTGTGCGACCGTCCGTGTTCCGAACGACTTCTCTGTGATGCTTCGAACGAATTCGCCTCTTTCCGTGGGGAGCCTGGTCTAGATTCCTCGACCTTTCAGCTGAATCTCGCCACGTCTCCTGACGGATCTGTTGAGTCTCCCGTCGGATCTTACAGCGTCTCCTGTAGAGTTTTGTAGTGTCTCTTGTGGGCCTTGTGTCGTTTCCTGAGGAATCTTGTAGAATCTCTTGTGGAGTCTTGCAACGTCTCTTGCTTGCAGGATGTCGTGGTGTTCCTTATGGCGTCCTGTGTGTCTTATAGTGTCTCCCGCCGGATTTTGTAGTGTCTCCTGTCGGGTCGTGTAGCGTGTCCTGTCTGGTCCTGTCGCGACCACTCCGGAGTCGCAGGTGGCAGGGGCAGCTGTCGGAGCGTCTCGCGGCGTCTCGCGGCAGCCGACACTGACGTCACGTCACCGGATCACGCCCGACATCCGGCGGCGGCCGCCACTTCCTGCCGACACGTGCTGTCGTCCGTGGTGCGCGCGCGCCGCCCGTGCAGCGCCGAGGACCGCCGGCCGCCGACTGGCGCGCTACCGCCGCCGTTCTGCCGAACCGTCGACAGCTGCGACCGCCGCCAGCCCACACCAGAGCCGCCGCCGGCGCCGCAAGCAACCTGACCGGGGCACTGCTGGTGGCAACCTGACCGGGGCACTGCTGGTGGCAACCTGACCGGGGCACTGCTGGTGGCAACCTGACCGGGGCACTGCTGCTGATAACTTGACCGGGACGCTACTACTGGTAACCTGACCGGAACACTACTACTGGGAACCTGACCGGAACACTACTACTGGGAACCTGACCGGGACACTACTACTGGGAACCTGACCGGCACACTGCTGCTGGTAACCTCACCGGGGCATTACTACTGGGAACCTGACCGGAACACTACTACTGGGAACCTGACCGGAACACTACTACTGGTAACCTGACCGGGACACTACTACTGGACTCGGGGCACTACTCTGGGAACCTGACCGGGGCACTACTGCTGGGAACCTGACCGGGGCACTACTGCTGGGAACCTGACGAAAACACTAATCATAAAGTCATAAAGAGATTAGACTTAATAAGAGCCACAAGGGCCCATACAGTTAAGTCTGTAAATGGAAGATACCATAAGCCCGGTAAAAAGACCCACCCCAGCCATCACCACATCCTAAAGAAACCATCCACCAACATCCCACACACCTATCAATGCCTATCTACCTTAGCTATCCAGCCCTATTCCCCTGATCCCCTCAACACATGTGGATTGAATGCCCTACCAAGAACTTTCAAGCCGCATCCATGCCCATTTAAAGGGGTCTGTGCCGTGCACACCCACCCACCTAATGCTGGAAGCCTGACCGGGACACCGCCTCTGGGAATATAGCCGGAACGCTGCTGCTGGCGACTTCAAGAGAACGATCCTCTGGATAGCCTGAATTGAAATCACGCCACTGGATTCATTGTTGGATTGTTGGTACGAGGTTTATTGCCGGTAAAACGGCGAACCCCGAACTCTAGTGGCTGGGCAAGAAAATGCAATTTATTCGGTTTCAATTTGTCTCGCAACCATTTTAATTTTATTGTAGACATTCAGTCTGAATTATTGCTGGGGTGGCTTTATGAACCAGGGTCCTATTGCTAAGCAGAGCATGCTGCGTGAGCCCTGGCCCCACCACCCGATCAATTAATTCCAGTTCAGCTGCAAAATTTTGAACAAGAGTTTAACGTGCCGTCAATGCATCGACACGGCCGCCCCGGCAGCTCGTCCCATGCCTTGGCGGGCCAGTTGCCAGCTGACCTTCCCAGCCGGGGGCTGAATGCGAGCGCCTGAAGCGCCTCGAACCCTGTGTTGCCAGGACAGGGGAGACCAGTGCAGGTCGACGCTCTAACCAACTGCGCTACCGGGCTTTGGTAAGCATACTCCCTGAATCCAGGACTTCCTCTAACGTCTTGGCTTGGGGTGGGAGCGTGACCCCCTCCCCCCTCACACCCAGCTTGGCTGACTCCGGACGGCGATGCCACAACAGCCGGTGGCCGCCTCCACTCAACATTCCTTCTGTTCGCTGGTGAAATATGCAGCATGCAGAACACAGCAACGTTGCAAGTCACTGATGCACTCCATGTACTCAAGAAGCTCAAGTGTTACTGGCTTGTTACCTAGCTGAGGTGCCCCTGGGGCTACTTCTACTAATACCTGGCGGTGGCCTATCTGCAAAACCAAAGACGGTTAAAAGCATGCAAGTATTCGTACTGAACTAAAGTTCTAGCGAATGATGACGTATGTATTGGTATCACAAGGCTTTCTTAAGCTGACTGTCCTGACTTTTTGACGGCTGGCCATATAGAGACCCAACATAAATCGAGGTCACTAAGTCACCGGAAGGTCATTAAGGGGGTTCTCCGTCACTGAGAAGTTCTCGCACGGTTGAGGAGGACACGAGAAGGACACGATGAGGACACGATGAGGACACGAGGAGGACATGAGGACAGGATGAGAACACGAGGACACGAGGAGGACACGAGAAGGACACAAGGACACAACACCGGCTGCGGTGTGTTTGTTGGAGTGGGGTGGGGGGGGGAGGGGTCACGGCCGGCAGAGTCTGCGGCGTAGGTGGGGATGGCCCGTGTGACCACGTCAGCACGGGTCAAGGCCGGACCACTGAGAGCGAGGGCCGCCAGGGCTTTATCGGGAGTAATTGGCACTGGCCTCCGGCCGGCATCAGTCTGCGACGGGACGGAACGGCGGTGGATTATGGCGGCCCCGGAGCCGCAAAAACCGAGCCTTCGGTGTGTGTGTGTGGGGGGTTATCACCGGCCGTGCAGACAATGGCCGACTGCCTCCTCAGTCCTCTGACGGGCGCGCTTGCGGAGCGGAGCCGGCTTTGTGCTGAGCTTGACGTTGTCGATACCCGCCCTGGTGGGTGGAGCTTATTACCTTCTGCACGTTGTCTGGCGAGTGATGTGCACCTACCCTACCTTATGCTGCCTTATTTAGTCGGCTGATTATGTGGATATGTGAGCATGGGGAGTTTCTCCGCAATAAACCTACATAGCAATCTCCCACAGTGACAATTTAATTGAATTCATAATTTAATTTCATTGAAGGCACTGACACAAAGTACCACAAATAAAAGCAAATGAGAGGAGGCTTGCAATTATAACAGGAGATTTTAGCTATGGTTTACCAAATCTTGAACATGACAAAA
This sequence comes from Ashinkailepas kermadecensis, assembly GCA_034440615.1. Lineage (NCBI taxonomy): Eukaryota > Metazoa > Arthropoda > Thecostraca > Neolepadidae > Ashinkailepas > Ashinkailepas kermadecensis. Next base: position 63,731 of record JAOTOM010004793.1, on the reverse strand, counting down.
CGGTGCAGATGTTCTCGAACCAATTGTTATCATGCAATTTTTGCCCGCAATCACAAATCCTACTCGGGAACAAAATACTGGCCGTCCCTACTTAGACAATGTCTTCATGAATGGTATTTCCTGCATCTCCTCTGCAGGCATACTGATAGAGGATGTGTCAGACCATTTTCCAGTGTCTGTAACATTAACCACCTGGGCAAAAGAATGTTCATCGAAATATTCACGATATATGCTTGATTTCAATCAAATGCATGACTTAATAATTATTTAGTTACTTATCTTGGATAATTGCCATCACCACTACGATCGAAAAACAGCATGCACTGATTTTCACTTAGCGTATGTGAATGAAATGAAACTGATTGCAAAGCAAAGAATTTCAAGCAGGACAAATACCCCCATGAAAACATGGATTAAGGGTGGTATATCGTGTTACCTATGCCGAAAGAACAAACTACATGAAATACTATTTAAGAACCAAAATACACAGAATGAAACAAAAGATATATATATTACAGAAATATTCTGATCGAGATCATAAGAGAAGCAACGAAAATATATTGCACCCTTCCACCACACAATAACAAAACCAATGGAAAGAAAACTTGGTACATCTTAAATATGCTGATAAATAAGCATATAGCTAAAAAAACCAAGAAGCAATGATAGATGAAGACGACAATCAATATCAAATAGAAGAAATCTGTAATGTTTTAAACTTCTTTTGAACTTTTCGCGGCAAATTGAAGAAGTCAGTTGTCTAACAGAGATCCATTCGAATACCTTCCAGAGTATTGAACAAAACACCAACTATATAGTTTTGAACAAAACACCAACTCTAATGAAGCCCAAGTGGAAACAATTATAAAGTCACTGAAGCCCTTTGGACGTGGCGCTGCTTGGATTCTTCCAAAACCTCTTGTATTGACACACACACACACACACACATATTTTTGTAATACCAATTTCCGTAGCTTCTGCCTACAATATGAAGTTATCACTGAACAACTAAAACGAGCCATAATTATCCCCGTATTTTAAGGCATGAGATTGGAGCACATTTGCCAATTCTAGACAAATTTTAAGGCAACTAGGACTCTCCAAAATGCTTGAAAAGTGAAGTATTCTTATCTCCCGTCTTACCTGGGACTGAATAATGTACTCAGTCCTCTTCAATTTATATTTATAAAAACACAGTACCTACATGCCAATTTCTCACACTTATAATGAAATTGCCAAATTTTCAGAACATAGAGAACTTACTAGTGGGCTGCATATTCATCTGAAGAAGGCTATTGATACTGTGAGTATGAACATCCTACTGAAATTTACAGCGTATGAGGTTCCCAAGAACTCTGCGCTGTGCTGACTTAAATATAAGCATGCTTTCTCTAATAGTTGACGGAAAGTAGCAAATCACATATCATCTTGTCATAACGGTTTAAAAAAAATAATAATGGAAAGATCACATAGGATATATTGCTGCGGAAACTAGCTGAATATTAGGCGTACTTGAAATAATTACGTCTTTATCACAAGTCTTGAGTTGAAATATGTATGCAATACTTTGATTCTTCGCCAGCTAAGTTACTGTGCATTAATATGGGGAAGCAACTATCCAACAAGATTAGACAGGATTATTAAAGTACAAAAAAAGACATTCAGAACTACACATAAACAAAACTATGCACATCCTACAACTGAACAATTTGTGAAATACAACATTTTGAGTTCCCATATATTGTTGAGGAACTGAGCTTATTATTGCTGCACATATTATTGAACAGAGTCAATGCTGCATGACCTCTGCAGTCGATGCGCCCCTAACCCCCCGAACAGAGTCAATTTTCTGAACACAGTCAATGTGCCGACACGGCCGTCCAGGTGCCGCGTCCGTGCCTTATTGAGCCAGTCGCCAATTGACTCTCAAAGCCAGAGGCTCTGCGAGGCGTGAAGCGACTCGAAACCTGTCTCGCGAGGACAGGGGAGACCAATACAGGTCGGCGCTCTAACCAACTGAGCCATCGGGGTGGCCTGAGCTTTTCTTTTCTTATAGTATCTCCAATTTTTAACCTTGTGCTGTCGTGAGGAAAACTAACCACCTCAGAGGATGGTGGCAAAACTGATAACCTCGGAGTACGGCGACATAAAACCAATGACCTCGAAAGACGGTAACATGAAACTAACGACTTCGGAGGACGGTGACATAAAACTAACGACCTCGGAGGACGGGGACATAAAACTAATGACCTCGGAGGACGGGGACATAAAACTAATGACCTCGGAGGACGGGGACATAAAACTAATGACCTCGGAGGACGGGGACATAAAACTAACGACCTCGGAGGACGGGGACATAAAACTAATGACCTCGGAGGACGGGGACATAAAACTAATGACCTCGGAGGACGGGGACATAAAACTAACGACCTCGGAGGACGGTGACATACAACCAACGACCTCGGAGGACGGGGACATAAAACTAATGACCTCGGAGGACGGGGACATAAAACTAATGACCTCGGAGGACGGTGACATACAACCAATGACCTCGGAGGGTGATGACATAAAACTAATGACCTCGGAGGACGGGGACATAAAACTAACGACCTCGGAGGACGGGGACATACAACCAATGACCTCGGAGGGTGATGACATAAAACTAACGACCTCGGAGGACGGTGGCATAACACTGACAACCTCGGAGGACGGTGACATAAAATCAACGGCATCGGTGGATGGTGACATAAAACTGAGAACCTCGGAGGACGGTGACATAATACTGACAACATCGGAGGGCGGTGATATAAAACTAATGACCTCGAAGGACGGTGATATAAAACTGACAGCCTCGGAGACGGTGACATACAACTGACAAACTCGGAAGATGGCAACATAAAAACTGACAAAATCGGAGGACGGTGACATAAAACTAGCATACGTCCGCAATGACGGAGTCAACAAATCGAAAACCTGATCCAATTTGACGTGCAGAATGATGACCACATTTTAAGACCCCGGCATTAGGTGGAAACAATTCTACAGCACGTCCAATTAGAAAAAGGTCGTCAGAGTGATGATGAACGTGCATCTAAGGTCAACATGTCACAGCGACCTGTTTGATGCACACAAAATGTAATGAAAATATTATTCATTTTCGCCTCGCAACGACGTTGTTCCCAGTAACACATGTCACATGTAGATTGACATGACAGTAACACACATGTAACACATGTAGATTGACATGTCACGCCGAGTTTTGTCATGTGGATTTGCCTGACTGTCAGAATATTTACTTTTCGTCTTGTACTTAACGTGTTGCTTAGTGACGAAATATAGATATGATGGGGTCAAGCGCGTTTTTTTTCACGCATATTTTGTTACGCAGTTAGCTTCTGGCAGCAGATTAGCATCCGGTTAGGCGGTCAAATCATAGCTGCAGATGTTTGAACTTGCCGGGCGCTGTCGCCGCATCGCAATGCCTGGTGCGGCGAGCTGATCTACTGAGCAGAGTCTATGTTATATGGCTGTCGGTCGCGATCAGTGGGGTGCGGAAGCCCCCAGTGCTCATGGAGTCGCTGTGGGCTTCCGCACCTCACTGACCGGCAGCCGTACCATATAACCCGTCACACCGGGCGGAAGTCTGGTGGGGCCGGCCGCTGTACCATATAGCCCACCACACCCGGCGGAAGTCCCGTGGGGCCTGCCGCTGTACCTTATAGCCCACCACACGCGGCGGAAGTCTCGTGGGGTCGACGGCCGTACCATATAACCCGTCACACCGGGCGGAAGTCTGGTGGGGTCGACGGCCGTACCATATAACCCATCACACCGGGCGGAAGTCTGGTGGGGTCAGCGGCCGTACCATATAACCCGCCACACCCGGCGGAAGTCTCGTGGGGTCGACGGCCGTACCATATAACCCGTCACACCGGGCGGAAGTCTGGTGGGGTCAGCGGCCGTACCATATAACCCGCCACACCCGGCGGAAGTCTCGTGGTGCCTTCGGCCGGCTCACAGACGCTGGCTCAGGAAATTAGCGCGCCGCACCATATGCGGCGGACAGCAGCCGGCAAGTTCGACCATCTACAGCCACGATTTGTCTGCCTGACTTGATACTAATGCTACCGTCAGAAGCTAACTGGGTCACAATTTATATGCTGGCTAGGTGCACAGAAAGAGGTGATCTCGAAGAGTCTCCCAATTCAGCACCGTAGGGGTTCATGCTCATGCATAGGGAAGTTGACCCCAACCAGTGCAGGAGGGATGATGTGATCCCTCTCGCTGATGTGTTTTTCTCACATCTATGACGAAAAAAACGGCGCTCGTGAGCGCGCCGATTCTTGATGTAAATAGCAAGGCATTTACGCCCACCTTATGACATACAAAATCAGACAGGATATGCTGCCAGGCCATTGGGCTCTTGCGTCACAAGCCGACTGTTTTGCCAGATCGTTCTATTTTTTTGCCGAAATAGCGAATTGATCTCATTTGTTTCCACACTTGGCCAATGTTGGATGTAGTGGAGTGATGGACCACCCACCTGACGTGCTTGCATGGGTCATCGACCATTACTCGGTCATTTTCGAGTATTAACCAAACATGATCTCTGACGTATGCGTAGATTCCAATTTGTACGGGGCGTAATTTTGGACCCAACTATAACTACCTATGTAAAAATTGGGTTTACATGCAGACCCGACTTTGACGAAAATGTTACCATTTCAGTTGGTGCATATATGACTGCATGATAAAGCGAAATTGCAGCATAGTATTTGCGAGTGCGAAATAAAAATGACATCCTAAAATAGGTTTGTTAACACTGGTAGCAATAGCAGCAATGTTTTCATATTCAACCCATGGCATGGGTTGAATTGGGTTCACTATATTTAAAAAGTCAGCAAAGGTGTAAAATGAATATTGAGCTCTATTATACCTGGCCTGAGGAACATATAATTAATGCATGCCAGCGAACATCTGATATTGGTGCATTAGAGAAGCTGACCTGGACTTACGCCAGACATCTTTGCTGGACCATGGACAGCTTTGATGTGGTCTTGTGGAAGCGATAGCCATCTTTGCTGGACCATGGACATCATTGGTGTGGTCTTGTCAAAGAATGAATATATGGAAACGAGGAAGGACATTCACGTAGAGATGTTTCCAACCGGAAAATCAATAGGCCCAAATAGTTGTGGCGGAATTTTAGCTATCGCAAATATTTAGTTTATGTGTGCTCCACTTGCTGCAGACTGGGTCCTTTACATGCTCTGCTTCCTTTCAGCTTTCTAGTTCAGGGTTGAATGCCAAATTGAAAGCGAAAAATGCAGCGATCTAATATTCTGTGACACATTGACAGTCATCCAACCGCTATCAGGTGCATGCCCCTGCACTAGTTCCATCCAACCGCTATCAGGTGCATGCCCCTGCACTAGTTCCATCCAACCGCTATCAGGTGCATGCCCCTGCACTAGTTCCATCCAACCGCTATCAGGTGCATGCCCCTGCACTAGTTCCATCCAACCGCTATCAGGTGCATGCCCCTGCACTAGTTCCATCCAATCGCTATCAGGTGCATGCCCCTGCACTAGTTCCATCCAACCGCTATCAGGTGCATGCCCCTGCACTAGTTCCATCCAACCGCTATCAGGTGCATGCCCCTGCACTAGTTCCATCCAATCGCTATCAGGTGCATGCCCCTGCACTAGTTCCATCCAACCGCTATCAGGTGCATGCCCCTGCACTAGTTCCATCCAACCGCTATCAGGTGCATGCCCCTGCACTAGTTCCATCCAACCGCTATCAGGTGCATGCCCCTGCACTAGTCCCATTTAACCACTACCATGTGTATGCCCCTGCACTAGTCCCATTCAATCACTATCAGGTGTATACCACCGCACTAGTCCCATTTAACCACTATCATGTGTATACCCCTGCACTAGTCCCATCCAATCACTATCAGGTGTATACCCCTGCACTAGTCACTGTCGCGTAATATGTGCCACGTCATTTGATATCATTCTACCCGAAGGAGAATAACATGGGATGATAATAAGGTAACACTACAGCTAACTATGTTGTACACAGGCCGTTAGGAGGCACACTCTCGAACGTACGCAGACATAACTTACTGAATCGTCCTGCACTGAAACAACCAGCCAAGGTCAGGAACTTGTCAACCACAACATGAACACAGCTTTTATTCCTGTGCATACTATGTATCAGTGAGAAAATTTAGATCTCAGTCTTGACAAAATTAAGACTGAGTGTTTTCCCTTAATTGTCATGCACATGTATGGTTTATTACACTCATCTGACTAGATATAAAAGGTACTCATGTGTGAAAAAAAACGATTCGAACGAGCATTCTGAAATAAAACCAAGGACTGAAGATGTAACTGTGAGAGGCATTCGTGACAGCATTCTTACACTTGCCTTATTATACTAGATTATGCTGTAAGTGTACACAATGGTGCTTCCTAGAAATGCATGGTTAGTGCAGCCATGGAAACCCACACAAACACTGGAGGGTGGAGGAGGTGACGGTAATGCTAGGATTAGTGACCGTAAAAAGGGAATGCCCCTTTGAGCAACACGCTGAAATCCGAAATTAATCGGATCGGCAAAATCCACAATATTTTATTATGAAAGAAAATATTTTATGCAATGCAGGTCCAGTCGGCACCGACAATCCAATCAGAAAACCACCGGTCACGTGATTATGTCGTCGTATCACGTGACCTGCGCGTCCAGAGGCCGAGCGACTGCGTGGATATGTCCTTCTGATGGAGAGCGCCGCGCTGAACGGCTACATATGACAGACACTGAGCGGGAAGGCTGTGAGACAAAAATGACTGTGACACAGCGTGGAATCTTTATTGTGCGGCTCGACTTAAGAACATCTAAGTTTATAAGTGCACCATACTCGGCAGGTGAGCCCGATTTGGACAAAACTACAATCAATTTGACCGAACCGGGTTGTTTTGCAACGCGCATATGACGAAATTGGAAGAACTACTTTCAAGATCGGACACCGCTGCCGAATATGGAGCGCGCACCTCATAGTTGAATTTACGGTGCAGACTTGTTCACATAGGTTTTGCTTGTTTCTGAAATTGCAGCACGTCATACAAAATTAGACACAATGAGGAGCATGTTTCCACGGGCTGCCAACAGAGCGCAGCTGGGTCCGTCTGAGCGCTTCCTGTCGCGGTATTGGTTGGTTGGTTATTGGTTTTTTACGACACATCGACCGTTGAGTCATGTAGCGTCGCCAATCTCTCACGCCGATTAGCCGCAGGCGAAGAGTAGCGACAGGTGAGACTCGAACCCGCAACCTTTCGATTGTGAGACGGGCAACTTACCCCTAGACTACTCGTCCCCCTGCCGCGGTATGGTGTCTGATCATGTGCCTGCAGCAGAAGATGCAGCCCACCCCCTGCCCTCGCCCGTCCAGCCTTGTATACGGGCCTCGTACTGCACACAGACTTGTAATGACCTCGTACACTGGTACATACCGCCTTGTAATGACCTCGTACACTGGTACATACCGCCTTGTAATGACCTCGTACACTGGTACATACCGCCTTGTAATGGCCTCGTACACTGGTACATACCGCCTTGTAATGACCTCGTACACTGGTACATACCGCCTTGTAATGACCTCGTATATTGGTACACGCAGGGGAGCAAGCTTTTGATGGCGAAAGTTTATGACCACCTATCAGGGGTGTGGTTTGTAAAAACCAAAACATTGCTAGTGTGCAATACAGTTTGGAACATACTTAATTCAGCGTTAGCGTAAAACGGCCACTTCAATAAGGCTGGTAGAGCCTAGAGGTATATGCTATCAGTCGTGTTATATCAATGGCGCCGTATCAACATATGTGATGCCAGTCGTATTCGACACTTTCTGAATTCGAGGCGAAGGAGATGACCATTTCTTGTGCTTTAGACCTGGATAGTACCGATTGATTCCACTAAATTGATTTATCAGGTGTTGATTTTGATTTACAAAATGAATTCCAACCGAGATGGCGTCCACGACCGAATTGACCTTGGACTCAGTTGCTTGATTTCGTGAAGTTGCTGGACTATAGTCAGAAGTATATAGTATATAGTATAGTGCTGCTAAGCTGCCGCCTGCTCACAAGACGCAATCTGGTGCTACCATCTGCTGCCAAGTTACCATCTGGTGAGCTGGTCGATAATTCTCAGAGCTTTAACCTGGAAACAGATGAAGCGTATTGGGTGACACCGGACAGTACATGTGACGCTGAAGGACATCCATGCAGTGTACCTTCACTGGGATGCAAAGGTGAACAAACGGCAGATCTGGTGATAAACAGTGCATCCTTCAAGGAACTAAGTTGAAAAGCGGGAAAATTAGCATCATTATTGCGAGACATAGTAACATTAACACGAAAGAAGGGGCGAAGTGAGTTCAATCTGTTGGAAATATGCTCCCCTGATACGAAGGAGTAAACATTAGACGATACTTGCAACAAGAGGAAAAGAAGAGAAGCGTCTAGAAAGGAGCTAACTCGATAGTTAACTACTTAACAAGTGGGGACGGGCACTGCAAACAAATCATCAGTTATAAGAACGGTTTAAAGAAGGGAAAATCAGCGGAAATTGTCTCCAGAGATACTGTGAACACGTGCTGTGATGATAACAGTAACGGAAGGTGGTTAGAGGGTGTAGATGTTGTTAGGGCAGGAGGGCATTCGTATCAGCTCTGCTTGGAATGGGTAGATGGCATTGAGAGTAGCAGTTATGTAAGTCCTAGAAGACGGCTAGAGTCACTTGAATAAACATACCAGTAGATTCAGAGGTAAATGAAATAGCTCCGGTGATGAACAGACTATTTTCTTTTTGAAGAGGACACGGGCGCTCATGGGACGATGTGGGATAAGGTGAGCCCTGGTGATCTTGCCCGAGCAAGTACAGATTATACGAAGGTGGTGCGATTGTCATCAAAGGACACCCTGGTAATATAACTCGCAACGGTGACCATAATGACTGAGGGTACATGTAGACAGTTGGCCCAGACTTTCAACGGTGACCATAACGACTGAGGGTACATGCAGATGTTTGGCCTAGACTTTCAACAGTAACCATAAAGACTGATTATACATGCAGACGGTTGGCCCAAACTTTCAACGGTGACCATAATGACTGAGGGTACATGCAGACGGTTGGCCATATTTTCAACAGTAACCATAATGACTGAGGATACATGCAGACAGACGGTTGGCCCGGACTTCAACAGGGCTCATCGGTGCCGAAGAAGTCTCGGAGTTCACCAGATAAGCCACGGATCTTGAAGAGGAGGTCCGATGACAGCCAGATGGCTTCAAAGCTCGCTACGGTTCCCGGGAAGTGAAGGTAGCAGCGAGCCCGTTGGTTGAAGGGGGCGGGGGAGCTTTGTAGATAATTGTCGTTTGCAGACGTGGAGACAATCGTGCGTTTTCTATTCAGATGTAAGCCTGTTTGGGAACAGCAACTAATAAGGTCGTAGTAACTGGCTGCATCATGGCAAAAGTAGGCAAGAATGAAAAGAGAGCTTCTACAACTCACTGACTTTATCCAGACCGAAGCCCAATCTCGAACTGATATCACCACCAAAGTCAATCAGTCACTTTAGTCAATGCTTTGACTAAAGTGACTCGATATCAAACACCTTGCGCAAATTGTGAATGGATTCGATCTTGTTATGTTGATGTTGTTCCCGCATTGAAATCATGATTTTAATTGTTTGTTTCATTTATGCTATTTTATGGTGGAGTTTATGAGGGATATACTGCAAAGATGACTCGACACTTCACATTACTTTATTAACACTAAGAGACAACACATTACATTATTTTGTTCCCACACTGAAATCATGATTTTATTGGTTTGTTTCATTTATGCTATTTTATGGTGGAATTTATTAGGGATATACTGCAAAGATGACTGTCGGGACTTCACATTACTCCACCACTGAACAGGAAGGGCAGTCACAGTACACCAGCTCCCCAGGCGTCTACTTATGTCTACAAGTGTCATGCAGCGTTTGCGTAGACAGCATACATGAGCAGTACGCAGCAAGTGCTACATGGCCGGAGCAGCCTGTTGAATGGAATTCTGGAAACAAATGCCGAATGACAGCGGCCGGGCCAACAGCGAATACCAGTATGGCACGAATATAGCAGCAGGAACAGGGAAGAGGCGAGGAAATGGAGGGGTAGTGGCAACCGGAGAATGGCAACAGGGTGGGAGTAGGGAAGTGGCAGCAGGGGAGCAGAGAGTAGGAACAGGGGAATGGGATTAAGCCGAATGTTGTGGGTTGTCGGGCAGATATTGCACCTACGCCACAGCAGCAGCATCAACCAGAAGTCTCCGAGTATTAACCCAACGTTACGCATTGGATGGCAGTGGGAGACAGCGGTCCTGAGTGATTTCCACGAAATCACACTGGGTGATTAAAGTGGCTTCGTGTGGGCGTGGCCTATCCTTACTGACATACATCCTGCGACATCAGAACACTTGGTTGCCTTCTGTCCAATCAATGCGCTCCTGATAAATCACACGCTGTCCAGTGGAGCAGGATATACGCTGACCAGTCGATATCATCAGGATGTTCCGCTCGTATCACCAGAGCTCTTCACTTAGCCCAATGAATTCCATCTTGAACCCGTAGCGCTTTTACACTCGAGTATGAACACCGACGTATTCGATTGTTTTCGCTTTGGCTAGGGTCGGCCCTCTGGTGGGTGCCAATTCCATTTGCGTCTGTACCGCGGAAGGATGTGTTGGTTGCGCGCGAGAACGGAGCTCGAGCGGGTCTCCTCTCGTGCACAGCAGTTCATCCGAGCGACCCAGCCCCGCCTCCTCGTCGTCCGAGCGGGTCTCCTCTCGTGCACAGCAGTTCATCCGAGAGACCCAGCCCCGCCTCCTCGTCGTCCGAGCGGGTCTCCTCTCGTGCACAACAGTTCATCCGAGCGACCCAGCCCCGCCTCCTCGTCGTCCGAGCGGGTCTCCTCTCGTGCACAACAGTTCATCCGAGCGACCCAGCCCCGCCTCCTCGTCGTCCGAGCGGGTCGGCGCGGGAAACGCGACAAGGAGAAGGGAGGGATGAGGTGCAAGGTGGCAGATGGCCCAACTCCCCTCTCCAGACTTTGGACGAGCTTAACGTTGATCCTATGGGCATTGCATGGAAAGAATAGACTTCAAAATGGTTCCAGCAGCCTTCCCCCTCCCCCCACCCCAACTTCGAGAGAGATACCGTGACACTACGGTGGACATTCAGACCAGTAATGTGCCCGCAGGACCGGCCGCCGATATATAAATAAATAAATAAATAAATATATATATATATATATATATATATATATATATATATATATATATATATATATATAAAAATATCCTCTCTCTCTCTCTCTCTCTCTCTCTCTCTCTCTCTCTCTCTCTCTCTCTCTCTCTCTCTCTCTCTCTCTCTCTCTCTCTCTCTCTCTCTCTCTCTCTCTCTCTCTCTCTCTCTCTCTCTCTCTCTCTCTCTCTCTCTCTCTCTAGGTATTGATCTGAATTTACTGAAAGCCGCAAGACGCTGCATAGGTACTTAACTGTATGTACATGCCTCTTGCTTAAGACGTGCTAAACTGGCAGCACGGAAGATGGATTGGTGTTATACACTTGTGTGAGCAATGGAGGAAGAAGTAAAGCCGAAGGCTCGCTGAAGAATATCCATGTGGTGGCTAGCGCATTAGTAGGTATTGTTGTTGGTATGGCATGACATGTTTACACAATGAGCTAGCTGGATGAGATTAATCTAAAGAATAGTCGGGTGGAACTAGTCAGAAATTGCTTTGGCCATCTCTTGTCTTGAATAAAATGAACATCAATTAACCATGCTATCAAACATCGGCCAGAAAATGGTTTGACTTCTGGAACCACATGAACTCTGTCAAAAGCATTCAATGGGTATAAAGCCATTTCCATAAAAGTCCAAGAGCATTTGGCCAGATAATTATTGAAAACGGCAAATTTATCGAAGACAGAGGTGTATGTCTCAGAAGAAGCAATTATAATGAATACACGTTGCTTTCATTGGTAATATGAGCTTCAGTTATATGACGTATAATTCAGTTATATAACGCTTGACGACATATTGACCGGTCTCAAGTCGGGCATGATCACAGCAGACCGGCTCAAACTGGGCTCCGGCTATAAAATTTGGGGTATTTGCCATCCATATATGCGACCTCATGGGGAACGCTTCAGTCAATGCTCAGAAAAAAAGAAGAAAAAAGTGAGGCCACTTCAAATTCGGCAGCTATAAGGGATAGCCGCGTAAGCCAAACAAACACGTCCCAGTGCACACACTTTATGACTAATTCACATTCTGTGTGTGCATGTCGAGGTGAGGAGCCAAAGATCATTGGTTCTGGTGAATTTAAGGAAGAACATAAGTTTTCAAGTTGATCATGATAGTGTAGTGACATGCTTAAGTTGCAAAATTAAAATCCGATGAATATATGAAGAGCAAATTTCTGCCATAGGCTAAAGTCGAAATAAGTAGCAGAGGTTAATAAAGTTGTATCCATATGCGCTTAGTAAACTTTAAAAGAAGAAGAAAATCTAAGCAAAGTAAAAACATTTTCTACATTAAAACCTAATTTACTTTGTCCGCTTTCGTGCAGCTGACAACGTCCATCAATGCGACACCAGGCAAGAACGCATTGGAAGCGCATGGATTTCCGTTGCAAACGTGCTACACGGCTGGCCTGCCATAGCAAGTACCTAGCCGATACGCCGAAAACTAGCTAAACTGCGCAACATTGCCGCATCAAATCGCAAACAGCGGACAAAATCGTGCATGAGCAGATGGCTTGATTCTTTGCTTAATAGACAATGGCAGTGCAAACAGAATAGTTGCAATTCCTCTGAAACTAGGAAACATAGGCTATTCTTGAAGCCCACAAACAAACAGAGGTCCACCCTGACCCTCCACGTATGCATGTTCTGCCATTAGTGACACCATAGCATACTATACAAGCGAGCTTTCAACAATTCCAGTCTTTTAACACGCGCACTGGAGGGGGGGGGGGGCGAAATCCGCCCACCCCTCCGGTTTTTCGCAAATAACTGCAGATTTTACCGGTCGATATACGCGATTTTCGGTGTACCTGCTTAGAAATGAACGGCGCGTTGTTTAAAGGAAGAAAAATGGAAATCGGCCGATTTTTTTTTTAAAGTTAGGGACCGCTAAAGTCAAAAAATGTTATAGCGCCAGACCACAAAAATCGGCGCTGATGCGCTTCCAGTATACTGACAAAAGGGAAGTGTTCTAGGCAACACTAGCGACTTGTTTGATGCATATTGATATGCTGTATAGTTTCAAGGTCATGTTAGGTCACCAATCGTCAAGTCAGGTCAAGTTCATGACAGGTTAATGGAACCAAACTTGATCAACTGGAATGTTGCCATAAATGCAGCACTGGTTGTCATTTGTACTGTTTGTCATTGCGTTTCCATACATTATTCATGTACTTCACTCCCTTCTTCACGAAGCCGATTGCTCCGAGCTGCCCGACGGAGCAGTCGGGCGGGCGGCCGGTTCCGGGAACTGGAACAGGTAACTGACCTGATAAAGTGGTGCTATATAGGTGACCTGAGGTCAAATGTTGGGTCTAGCATCTGCATTGCATCATTAGTAATGTCAAAAACATCATTGATGTCCATTTTTTTGCATTTAAACACAATCACAGCGATCCATAACGATGACAAGCCAAGCCACGCAAAACTGGAAAATTTTGCCAATCTGACCTCATTTGACCTTGAAGATATTGACCTAAGGTCACGAAAATTGCACACAATAGAGTTCACTACCGTGCCCATCCACCCCGCGAATTTCGTTCCTCCAGCTTTACTAGGAGCCGAGATCGTAGGGGGGGGCGGAATCCGCCCCCCCCCCCCTCCAGTGCGCGTAATTCTCAGAGGCCCTCCAGGGCGCGTGTTAAATTGACTATCGCTTCAGAAATTGCATCTGACAGATTGCTTCGATGGTGTCTCGGTTGTAAAGTCGCCTCTGATTTGAGTAGAAGCTAAACATTATGGGGCAACGTGTAGATAAAATAAGTTTAAGAAGTCACCAAATTCCTTGGAAATCGCTGAAAGGATTCTGAGCCTGAAGACGACAAGCCTAATATCTCAGAAGATTGTCCTACCATCTATAGGAAATAGGGTTGAAAGAAAATGAACGTAAAACCTGAGCATGGATACAAGCACCTTCCTGTGATTATCATCTGCATGATTATCTGCATGACTATGCGGTTATCATCATCTGCACCTCATCCTGATTTCTGACATGTTCGCCTAGTATTGAGTAAGAAGTACTACAGATGTAGGCGAATTGAAGAGCGGGAAATGAGCTAGCAGTTTCCACAGACCGATTGGAATGCAATGAAGAAATGACAGACATTGATTGATTCTTCATTCCACAGAGAACGGCAAGTTTAGTTTTTTGCCGTCTGATACTCTGCTATTTCGGCAGAAGCGGTAGGTGTTCCGGTGATTTTAAGATCGACGGAAATTAGTGGAATCTGGTTGTGGGACAATAACCTATTTTTGTTGGGCATGCGTTTTATTAATTGTTCATGCAATCCCTACAATCATTCACCCGACTCTACGACTTGGAATTACGAAGGTGCCAATTCCCAGTAAATTCTGAAATGCTATTTTACCGAATGTCATTGCAGGGAAAGAGCGAGCTGATGTATCCTCACCACATCCAAGCATGTATATGTGGTCGTCATAGGTCATGCAGTCTTCATAAATCATTTCAGAGTTGCAAGCTGCAAGAATACAGTGGAGATATATTGACAGGCTAGAGATATATGGAGCTTGACAAAAGTTCCACTTATCGAGAATCGCACCCGAAATCTTGCTCGCTACGCCGAGACATGATGCCCCTCAGGTCATGTCTTCTTGCCGCATGGCACCTTCCGATCTGTACATATTTGCTCCAGATATCTGCACCTATTTTGTTTATTACATGAGTGTTGCTACTTATCGAATTATGAAAGGTAATAAGTAAAAGATATCCTGAAATTATGTTGAATATCTACAAGACTGCTCGCATTGAACAATTAAAAAGAAAGAATGATAGACATGCTTACCGGTTAATTTTGAGCGTGGATGTGATAATGTGTCAGAGCATGAGAAGGAAATAGGTAGCTGTATGATTATTTACTTGGACGACATTTCGAATATTTACAAATGTCATGACTGCCGGGCTATAACATGACCAAGGCAGTCGCTGGCGCCTGGATCAAGGGTTGCTCGACCACGTGAGTTGCGCTCCTCTTTATAACAACACGAAGTGATCCATACAGCTAGAGTATTTACTTAATGTTATTCCGTCTAGAGACGAACCCAAGGGAGCTAGGAACTCGGCCTCTCTGGACGGAAAAATATTTTGTGTTACATGCATGTACCACAACAATTTTGTTTTAAAATCACAAAACAGAAAATGGAATGGCTTTGCTCCGAGGAGTTTATGGAGTGGAGTTTTGTTAGGAAAGAACCAGCACCCATGCATCCCCCCTAAACCAGGACAAAAGCCAGGGGCCCTCTCTGTTCATACAGTCTTTCTTAACCCTCAACAGTCGTTTTGGTCAGATCCTCACACCCGTTTCGAGGTGGGGTGGGGGTGGGGGGTTGCTATATGCCCCCTCTAATCTCCAAACCAAGCATCGCATGAAAACGAAAGAAGTGTCATCAGGAAGTGCTCGACGAGTAGGGCCCAAAACCACCTAAAAAACTTTCCCCTCAAGAAGTTACGTCACTATGGGAGTTTATGAGGTCATGACTGACGTCATGTTTTTGGCTTCGGAAAGTTCATTTTGGGGAATATTTTAAAAACAAAGCTTATTTAGAATGAGACAGGAAGGCGAAATCGACCATGGTCCCAAAATATCTGCCCGTCAAAATTTTGGATATCGAAATTTCCAAAATGTTGAGTTTTATATTTTTTTAATTTGGTTTTCTCTAACGGATACAGCGCACGGAAAAAAATGTTGTTGAAGTAAATTTAGCATTATAAAAAGTGCTTGCTTTTGCCAGAATCTTTGACTTGAACCATAATGGGCAAATGTGCAAAAAAAACAATAAGTCATGAAAAACGCAAAAATGACAAATTCCTCCAGTGCGTTTTGCTGTGTCGCTAAAGACAAGCAAACGTTGAAAATGTCATGCAAATATCTTTACACGCTAAATGGCGGCGACTGGTCGAGCGTTTTTGGAGGTGACCTCACTTGACCTCGACTAACTCGGTGACCGTGGATGATCTGACCTCAAAATTTACAAACAACATGTCAAATTGATGCGAGAAAAGGTGCGCCAAATTTCAGCGCGCTACCACGGGCCGTTTTTTTCACACGCCGTGGAAAACCTTAGAGGTGGGGAGGGGAGGGGGGGGGCGTAGAAGGACCCAACGAGGCAGAGCGGGTTGAGTTTCGGGTCCATTTACTAGCTCTACTGGGGATTTCGGGCGGCGGAGGTGTTAGGGTTAATGTTAATGTAGGGGTGTCATGATGTCCCATTTATAGCCCAGGTGGCTGCACATTGTATTATGCTGTACATTAACCGACCACGTATCTGAGACATTGGCCCAATCTTACACCACAGGTGCAAGATGACGTCAACAAAATTTAGACAACAAGCCTAGCGGCGCTACGCCCATAGCAGAATGCTCGTGGCTCCAACAGAGGCGCACGTCAGTCGAAGTTGACTATTTGTCGCCATTGTGTTCGGCCGGGTGGGGGGGGGGGGGAGAAGGGTCGGTCCATCGAGGGCAAGACCACATCGCGTGAAAATCAGGCCCGCCACTGTCCAGAACGAGGCCCTTCAGTGGCAAGAACCAGACCCGCCGGTAGCCAGAACCAGGCCCACCGGTAGCCAGAACCAGGCCCACCAGTAACTAGAACCAGACCCGCCGCTGGCCAGAGCCAGGCCCACCGGTAGCCATAACCAGGCCCACTGGTAGCCAGAACCAGACCCGCCGCTGTTCAGAACCAGGCCTACCGGTAGTCAGAACCAGACCCGCCGGTTGCCAGAACCAGGCCCACCGGTAGCCAGAACCAGGCCCACCGCTGGCCAACCTCGCCGGCCGATCCAACAATGAATCTGGGCCGTCCACGGGCATGGGGAATTTCATTTGCGTCGGCAGGAAGCACGATATCTGGACTGTAAATGCGCCAGCACGTAGGTTGGCCGAGAACAAGGAACGTTGGGCGCCCCGGGCGGGAAATTAGGACATTGAGAGTTCGCCAATGAATAGCAACATAGACTCGCAGAAGAAGAGTGACCTGGATCGGCAGGGGACGAGCGACCTTGACCGACAGGAAACGAGAGACTTGGACCGGCAGGAGATAGTGACCTGGATCGGGAGGTAATGAGTGGCCTGGACTGACGGGAGACGAGTGACCTGGACCGGCAGGAGATAGTGACCTGGATCGGGAGGTAATGAGTGGCCTGGACTGACGGGAGACGAGTGACCTGGACCGGCAGGAGATAGTGACCTGGATCGGGAGGTAATGAGTGGCCTGGACTGACGGGAGACGAGTGACCTGGACCGACAGGTGACAAGAGACCTGGACTGAAAGGTGACGAGCGACCTGGACCGGGAAGTGACGAATGACCTGGATCGACAGGAGATGAGTGACCTGGACCGGCAAGGGACGAGTGACATGGACCGGCAGAAGATCAGTGACCTATATTTGTATCTGCAGATCTGAGCTGCTTGTCCTGGCCGGGTAGAATCTCGGAGATGAGGCGATCTTGTGACAGATAAGCATGCTCATTGGCTTAAGGAGAGGGACATGTAGGACGTTTTATGAAACCAATGACAGGGTGGGGGAGATCGTATGAGATGTCTGAGCCTTTGGGAGAAGCCTCATCATATCTCAAATCAAGAAGACTTTGTGGGAAGGGAAATTAACCATCGAATGGATGATGACCCACCTAAGGGTATATACACGACACCCCTAGGAGATAGGAGGCTGTTCCCTACCGGCAGGGGAATGACTCAGGGGTTGTCAAGCTGTGTACACTCGTCCCCACATGTACTAACTGCACTGCATTGCATTGCATGATCTATCATCAACATCAGTCTGATTATGCCGTCCAATTGAGGTGGGGAAGGTGAGTGGAGGCCAATCGCATACCAAATGTTGCGAAATCACCCTATAGTTGTTCCTCCGAGATCGTCTTCAGCTGTACTATAGGTGATGTCATGCTTGAGTTAAGGGAAGCGTAGCGTTGCACTGCAATTATTACATAGTGCTGGCTCGCGGTAATGTGTTCACCATATACCGCAAGCAGGGGAACACCAATATTGCGGTCTAGTGGTTGTTTTCTGTACAAATTTAGGTCCTCGTGCCACATGCACTCATACACTCCTACACATCGTGTAACATACTCACATACACTCCTACACATCGTGGCACATACACTCCTACACTCCATTACATAGTGCTACATACACTCCCACACTCGCACACATCGTGCCACATACACTCCTCGGTCAGATATTGCTATACGATTGCGTTAATTCCACACCCTCTGCACTTGAATTTGTATCGCAAATTGCGTTTGTCCGACATGACGTGACGTTTTTTTCTTCAATGAACGAATGGTAATAAGAACAAGTTATTGAAGCACGGCGGATCCGCATCAACGCGAAGTTCATTCACTGAGTATGGCTGTGATGCATACCTGGACCCATGCAACACAGGCACTTCCTTATAATACCTCTTTGTGCGGTCTGGCATTCAATTTCCACTTTCAAAATGCAAGTGTTAGAATGCTGGACATCAGAGTCAATGCAGTTACATCAGGTGCACCAAGCAGCTACTACGCTATAGCGTCGACATCCAGGAAGTGAACGGCGCTGGGCTACTGAGAAATTCACGAAAATGCGCAGAAGCGAACGGAATTACCGGCAAAACACTTGATAGCGGGAAGCTCCATGTGACCGAGAATCGGCATTTATCGAAAATTTCGTCAGATTTAGTATTCGATTAGCGAATTTTACGGCAGCCGATGCAGGTGGACTTTTGTCAAGTGTCCACACACTGATAAATCTCCAGCGACAGCTATTGCGGCCTTTGCAGATAAGCCACTCGAATGGCTCGCCGTATGCGTCATGCCGACCAACACCTCCAGATGTACTCTGTATCTCTAGATGTACTATGTACCTCCATATATACTCTGTGCCACCAGATGCACCCTGCACCTCCAGATGCACCCTATACCTCCAGATGTACTCTGTACCTCCAAGCATACTCTGTAAATCCAGATGTACTCTGCACCTCCAGATATGCTCTCTACCTTCAAATGTACTCTATTCCTCCAGACGTGCTCTGCACCTTCAGATGTAATCTGTACCTGCAGATATACTCTGTACCTTCGAATGTACTCTGTACCTCCAGATGCACTCTGCACCTCCAGATGTACTCTGTACCTCCAGATATACTCTGCACCTCCAGATGTACTCTATACCTCCAGATGTACTCTGCACCTCCATATATGCTCTGCACCTCCAGATGTGCTCTATGCCTCCAGATGTACTCTGTACCACCAGATGTACTCCACACCTCCAGATGTACTCTGTACCTCCAATGTACTCTGCACCTCCAAGTGTACTCTGTACCTCCAGATGTACTCTGCACCGCCAGATGTACTCTATGCCTCCGGATGAGCTCTGTACCTCCAGATGTACTCGGTACCTCCGCGTAATATTTGATATTTTGCTGAGGGCTTTGCAGCCGTAGCATTGGAACAACAGCGAGGTTTTGGCGATTAACTTGGCAAGGGGCGGATACAAGAGTTCTACAATGACGGGAGGTGAATTCTCCCGAGATGTTCTTAGCAGTGGACTTGGCATGGGGAAAATCCGAGATTTTTACAAGGACGGGAGGTGAATTATCCCGAGACCCTTCTGGAAGAGAGGCCCCCAGACGTACAGCGTTGTTCAAGACTGAAGAGGATTAGGGTGGGAGCAGCGATTAGGGTATGAATGGAGAGACCTTTCCTATGCGACGAATCCCTCGAACATCTAGGGACGACATGATGAGGGGTGGTGGGGACCAACCCCTCGGTCCTACTTCCCCATCACCATTTGCAGACAATACAATTTGCCCTTGGTGTATACCTAATTCCTTATAAGATTCTCAAAAGTCACTGAGGCGGATGCAGAGACGAGAAAGAGTGTTGCTGCGGGGTGGATGGTGGGGAGACATATGGTCCACATGTCATCCTCGTTGAGACCAGCGGAGTAGCCAGGGGGAGGCGAAGGGGCACCCGCCCCTGGAGGGTTCGAAGGGACCTTCCAGATGACCGCCTTGGGGGGGGGGCTCTTAAGGTACCTCAAGGTGTCAGTGCAGAGGGCCGCAAGAGCCCCCTGCCCTTGGGCCGACTGAAGGGCCACTGGACCAACGAAAGATTGAGGGCCCTGGGTTGGGCCAACATGAATGGCTTCCAGGTCAACAGAGGGAGCCCCGAATGGTTGGAAGGAACCACGGACTGACGGAGGGCCCCAAGTCAATATGAGCTGACCTGATGCCTTGGTCCTTGAGCCTTTGGCCCCTGAGCTGACGGCGGGGCCCAAACCGAAGAAAGGTCCCCTGACCTGATGAAGAGGGTCCAAAGTTTTGAAAAAGACTTACGGAAAAGGGCCCCGGATTATCAAAGAGGGCCCTGTGATGACGGAATTGGTCCTAGTTGCCGGAAAGAACCTCAGGCTGTCAGAAAGGGCCCTTTGGCCGACGGATGGGCCTAAGCCGTACAAAGGCCGCTACCCTAATGGAGGGGCCCAAGCTGTTGAGAGGGCCTCCGGTCTGACAGAGGAGGCTCTGGATCGCTAACGGGAGTCCCTGTGCCGACTAAGATGATCCCTATCAGCTGGAGGACCTTGGACCATCGGAGAGAACCCAGGGCCGACATGAAGGGCCCCTGTGCCGACGGAGGGGGCCAAAGCCACAAATTGGGGGCGGGGGGCTCAGTAGGTGGGGGTCCTCTTCAGATGTTCGCTCCCGGACCAAATCCTGGCTACGTCACTGCTTGCAACCTAAAAAATGTTTGGCCAGAGTACCAGTAGCGTTTGCGGGTAACACTGCCCATGTGCTCTTTTTTAATTGCGTAGCCAGACACGTACACTTTAGTGAAATATAGGGTGAGAATCTGTCAATGCCCCAGTCTATGAGTTCACAATTTGTCTTCATGAAAATGCCACTGATTGTTATTATACATTAGCAATTCAGTGTAGCAACTGCATGTGCCACACATGAGACGAACCGATTATATTCGGAAGTCAACTTCGGCTACAGCACCGGTATGTTAACATGCGCCCTGGAGGGCCTCTGACAATTACGTACACTGGAGGGGGGGGCGGATTCCGCCCCCCCTAAGATCTCGGCTCCTGCTAACGCTGGAGTAACGAGATTCGCAGGGTGGATGGGTACGATAGTGAACTCTATTGTGTGCAACGTTCATGACTTTAGGTCAATATGTTCAAGGTCAAATGAAGTCACATATGTCAAAATTGTATTGTATTGCGTGGCTTGGCTTGTCATTGTTATGGATCGCTGTGATTGTGTTTAAATGCTCCAAAATGGGCATCAATGATGTTTTGGACATTACTAATTATGCAATACAGATGCTAGACCCGGAATTTGACCCCAAGTCACCCATATAGCAGCACTTTATCAGGTCAGTTACCTGTTCCAGTTACCGGAACCGGGCCGCCCGCCCGACTGCTCCGTCGGGCGGCTCGGCGCAATCGGCTCCGCGAAGAAAGGAGTGAAGTACATGAATAAAGTATGGGAACGCTTAGGTACACAATGACAAACAGTAGTTTTCAGGATGTGTAGGGAGTTACATGCAAAGCGACGTCAATCGCATGACAGTCATTTGCATTTATGACAACATTCCAGTTGGCCAAGTTTGGTTCCATTAACCTGCCATGAACTTCATCTGACTTGACCTCGATGACCTAACACGACCTTGGAACTATATAGCATAACAATATACATCAAACAAGTCGCTAGTGTTGCCAAGAACACCTGCATTTTGCCAATATACGGGAAGCACATCAGCGCCGATTTTTGTGGTCTGGCGCTGCGAAATGTTTTGAATTTAACAGCCCTTAACTCGAACAATTGCCGGCAGATTTCCGTTTTTCTTACTTTAAGCGACGCGCCGGACATTTCTAAGCAGGTATGCAAAAATGGCGTATATCGACTGGTAAAATCTGGAGTCATGTACGAAAAATCGGATGGATGGGCGGATTTCGCCCCCCCTCCCCCGCCCTCCAGTGAGCGTGTTAAGAAGGTCACGGAAATGTCTGTCTGCAGCTGCTATTGGTCGCAAAAATACACTTGAAATTCACTTCGATGTGTTCGAGGATCGTAGCTATAGCATAGCACAAGTTTAGTTCAATTTATGCAGCTTGAAAAAGCGCCATAATTTTGGCACGCTGGACCTGATCTTCTGACAAAATTACGTCTTCGAGCAAAAGTGCCAAACCAAAGGACTACTGATCATTTCCTTGCAACGTAGTACCGAAGATATCAATCCGTGACGTGACCTTAACAGGAATACATGGTCAACAATAAAAATGGCGTACCGTGCATTCATAGACACTCGCCCATATCTCCAGAGGCCTCCCCTGGTAAAACAAAGTCCCATTGCTTTTAAAAGAATGCATAAAATAATAGTTTTAAAAATGCACGATACCTAGTGAAGATTTCCGTAAATGGCACATGATAAAACCCTATCGGGTGGGGTGGGTGGTTGAAGGGAGGAGGCAGGGAATTCTGCCTCCCACAGGGAATACGGTTATCCCTACATTGCAGCTAAGGTGCTTACCCTTGCCCTTCACCGAAATAATTACAATTATCGTTATATCACGCATGAGCCTCAGGTTCAGCATCAACATACAACGCATCACAAATAAATACATGTTATGACCAGCTGACTACGAAAAGAAAGCCACGTGTACGCACACGAATAACAAGAGCAATGTGTTCATGATAGGCAGTAATGAGGCCCATAGTGCACAATATCAAGGTAATAGCCACACACTCTCGTGTTATTCGTATGCTCGCATATATATATAAATATATATATATATATATATATATATATATATATATATATATATATATATATATATATATATATATATATATATATATATATATATATATATATATATATATATATATATATATATGTGTGTGTGTGTGTGTGTGTATACATGTGTGTATTTATGTTGTTAGGTATATTTTCATATGTATATGGGAATCTAGCTGTCCCGGGAGACGGTGAGACGACTCTGGTTGTTCCGGGAGGTGATGGGGCGACTCTGGCTGTCCCACGAGGTGGTGGGACGACTCTGGCTGTCCTGGGAGGTGGTGGGACGACTTTAGCTGTTCCGAGAGGTGGTGGACGACTCTGGCTGTCCCACGAGGTGGTGGGACGACTCTAGCTGTCCCACGAGGTGGTGGGACGATTCTGGCTGTCCCGGGAGGTGGTGGAGCGACTCTGGCTGTCCCAGGAGGTGGTGGGACGACTCTAGCTGTCCCGGGAGGTGGTGGGGCGACTCTGGCTGTCCCACGAGGTGGTGGAACGACTCTGGCTGTCCCACGAGGTAGTGGGACGACTCTGGCTGTCCCGCGAGGTGGTGGGCGACTCTGGCTGTCCCACCAGGTGGTGGGACGACTCTAGCTGTCCCGGGAGGTGGTGGAACGACTCTGGCTGTCCCGGGAGGTGGTGGGGCGACTCTGGCTGTCCCACGAGGTGGTGGGACGACTCTGGCTGTCCCGGGAGGTGGTGGGACGACTATGGCTGTCCCGGGAGGTGGTGGGGCGACTCTGGCTGTCCCACGAGGTGGTGGGACGATTCTGGCTGTCCCGGGAGGTGGTGGAGCGACTCTGGCTGTCCCAGGAGGTGGTGGGACGACTCTGGCTGCCCCGGGAGGTGGTGGAACGACTCTCGCTGTCCCGGGAGGTGGTGGGGCGACTCTGGCTGTCCCACGAGGTGGTGGGACGACTCTGGCTGTCCCGGGAGGTGGTGGGACGACTATGGCTGTCCCGGGAGGTGGTGGGGCGACTCTGGCTGTCCCACGAGGTCGTGGGACGATTCTGGTTGTCCCACGAGGTGGTGGGACGATTCTGGCTGTCCCGGGAGGTGGTGGAGCGACTCTGGCTGTCCCAGGAGGTGGTGGGACGACTCTGGATGTCCCGGGAGGTGGTGGGGCGACTCTAGCTGTCCCACGAGGTGGTGGAACGACTCTGGCTGTCCCACGAGGAAGTGGGACGACTCTGGCTGTCCCGTGAGGTGGTGGGCGACTCTGGCTGTCCCACGAGGTGGTAGGACGACTCTAGCTGTCCCGGGAGGTGGTGGAACGACTCTGGCTGTCCCGGTAGGTGGTGGGGCGACTCTGGCTGTCCCGGGAGGTGGTGGAGCGACTCTGGCTGTCCCAGGAGGTGGTGGGACGACTCTGGCTGTCCCGGGAGGTGGTGGAACGACTCTGGCTGTCCCGGTAGGTGGTGGGGCGATTCTGGCTGTCCCACGATGTGGTGGAGCGAATCTGGCTGTCCCGGGAGGCGGTGGACGGCTGCAGTGATGCCGAGAGAACTCGGGACGGCTGTTGCTCTGCCTGGACAGTGCAGCATTGTGGCTGTTCCAGCAGGTCGTGGGACGGACCAGCTGCGCCGCGGTGGCTCGGTACCGAGCCTGCCACATGCAGCTGGGCCGCCGCGGCCATCTATACATGGCCGCGCAGCGCAGGACGGACCAGCTGCAGCACAGGACGGACCAGCTGCAGCACAGGACGGACCAGCTGCGCCGCGCTGGCTCGGTACCGAGCCTGTCACATGCAGCTGGGCCGCCGCGGCCATCTATACACACGGCCGGTCGGCGGCATTGATGGTGCTGTCCCTTGGCTGTCGGCAGCGGCGGCTGCCGTTTAGCGGCACCGTCGCTGATTGGCCCATTGTGTCAGCACCTCGCACGCGCCGGACACAGTTAATGTCGACCCAGCTGCCGGCACCACTGCTGCTAACCTGGTCCCAGGCACTGGGTTACCTGACCAGGTCTCCGGACCTCAGTTACCTGAGCTGGTCCTCGGTCTCGTGTCACCTGGCCTGTTCTCTAGCGCTGAGTCATCTGATTTGTTCCCTAGTGCTGAGTCACCTGATCTGTTCCTCGGTCCTCAGTCACCTTTCCTCGATCTTCGGTCACCTGGCCTGGTCTCCAACGCTGAGTCACCTGACCAGATCTCCGGCTCTGGGTCACCTGGCCTGGTTCCCAGCACTGAGACCTGACATGGCCTCTCCTCCTCTAAATCACCTGACCTGTTCCTCCGTCCTCTGAGCCACCTGCAAAAGCCCTGACTACGAGTTTGCTGACAAAGTGTGCATCTTTGAGTCAGCTCGCCTGCTCAGTGTTTGTGTACGTGTTGTTTACGTGTTGTATACGCGTTCTGTGCGTGCCGTTTACGTGTTGTGTACGTGTTATGTACGTATTGTGTTCGTATTGTGTACGTGTTGTGTCCGTATTGTGTACGTATTGCGTACGTGTTGTGTACGTGCTGTGTACATGTTGTGTGCGTGTTGTGTACGTGCTATGTACGTGTTGTGTGCGTGTTGTGTGCGTGTTGTGTACGTGTTGTGTACGTGCTGTGTGTTGAGCTTCTCCCGCCGCACCGCCTGCACCGCTACGAGAGGTCGGTAAATCCCCATGTCGATCTGCGCGTCACGAAACCGACTAAAACGGCGGCTGAACGACCGCCAGGTAATCCCGCCAGGCACAGTGCCGCGGGAATCCCGCCCCGACAGCAGTTCGACATGACGTCAGCAGACGCCGTGCGACGTCGTGGGGGTGAGGGTGTGGGGGGGGGAGGATGACGCAGGCCGTATGCACTGCCAGTGTTCTCTGGGATACAGCACTACGTAGAAATGCCAACACTGCCAACACGAAACCCTCACATCCTGTACCAACACTAGTACTTCTGCGGGTCTCGAAACGATGCAGATTTTCCGACCGTTCCCACGAATATACATAGCTGCACACACGTATGTAGTGACTGCCGATCCACACACTCCCGGGACAGCCATAGTCGCACCTTCTCTCTGTGATAACCACAGTCGTCCCATTCTCCCCCGGGACAGCCATAGTCGCACCTTCTCTCTGTGATAACCACAGTCGTCCCATTCTCCCCCGGGACAGTCACAGTCGTCCCAGGTCTTAAGCTACCTTGCGATGCAGAAACAGGGTCAAAGTCATCCCAGGTCATGCAGCATAATGCAGTCATTTAAATAATGGTGTTGTGAAAATGATGTGACAATGCACCTGACATACGCCATGCTGATGCGTTCAATTATCGCAAAGAATCTTCACCCACCGGCCCATGAATCATTCAATGCTTCATGAATCATTCAAGGCGTCATGAAATTCAAGGCTGTGAAAATCCGACGCAAGGTAATCAGACTGATGGCTTCAGGCTCCTTATCAGGGACAGGTGTTGACAATTGATAGTCTTCGTTAGAGATGGTGGATATATCCAACATTTGGGCCCGAAGCCCTACACCGGCCAGTCATCTGCTGTTACCAATGGCCCCAGCCAGTCATCTGCTGTTACCAATGGCCCCAGTCAGTCGTCTGCAGTTACCAATGGCCCCAGTCAGTCGTCTGCTGTTACCAATGGCCCCAGTCAGTCATCTGCAGTTACCAATGGCCCCAGTCAGTCGTCTGCAGTTACCAATGGCCCCAGTCAGTCGTCTGCTGTTACCAATGGCCCCAGTCAGTCATCTGCAGTTACCAATGGCCCCAGTCAGTCGTCTGCAGTTACCAATGGCCCCAGTCAGTCATCTGCTGTTACCAATGGCCCCAGCCAGTCATCTGCTGTTACCAATGACCTCGTCTGGACCCGATCGATATGACCTGAAGTCCTGCTAACCGACCGACATGCCTTTGTGCATATAAGACGTGCACACACATGCTTTCTAGTTGCACGCAAGCCCTCTATATCTGCGATTTGTGTAAATTATTCGCATAGTTTTTCAACAAGCAGCTGTTCTGAAACAATTTGCAGGTGAAATGTCTTTCTACTTTATGTCTTTGCCGTCGAACTGCTAAATGCGTATCAGACAAGAATTGCATTTTGAATAAATTGCAACATATTTCCGATCATCACGTGTGTCAGACGAGGGGCCGTGGTAGAAGGTGGCACGTGTCTCAGATGGGGGAGTGACAGAAGGTGGCACGTGTATCAGACGAGGGGAGTGACACGTGTATCAGACGGGGTGGAGTGACACGTGTATCAGACGGGGGAAGTGACAAGTGTATCAGACGGGTGGCACGTGTATCAGACGGGAGAGTGACACGTGTATCAGACGGGGAAGTGACACGTGTATCCGACGGGTGGCACGTGTATCAGACGGGGGAGTGACACGTGTATCAGACGGGGGAAGTGACACGTGTATCCGACGGGTGGCACATGTATCAGACGGAGGAAGTGACAGAAGGTGGCATGTATGTTAGACGAGGGACAATGCTAGAAGGCGACACGTCTGTCAGACGATGAAGGCAGCGTGGGGGTGAGAGAAAATGACGTGTGTTAGAAGGAGGCCATGAGGTAAGGTGGCACATGTGTCATCCAGGGGAATGTGGAAGAAGGTGGCGCGTCTGCCATCCAGTGGACTGTGGAAGAAGGTGGCACGTGTGCCATTGTGACTGTGGAAGAAGGTGGCACGTGTGTCAGATGGTGAGACGTGTCTCACATGGGGGACGTATAAGAAGGTGGTACGCGTGTCAGACGGTGAGACCAATTTTGAAATGCCTATTTCAAAATAGGCATTTCGATGCATGGACGCATCGATGCATCGAAATGCTACATGTGAGATAACCAAAACATGCATCCATGTGTACTACTAACTGCTTAATTGTAGGCCATTTCAAAGCTGTTCGTTTTATGCAAGATAATCAATTCGTGAAGCACGTTGTTTTCAGACTCCAGAGAGTCTTTTGGTAATCTCGCCTGCAGTGTTTCGATGCATCGATGTGTCCATGCATCGAAATGCATATTATGTCGAAATAGGAATTTCAAAATAGGCCTCACTGTCACTCGTGCCACCTTCTTATACGCCCCCCCCTCTAAGTGAGACACGTGTGTCTGAGCAGCTTCTTAGCAATGCAATCGTTCAACCAGGATAACTGACTTGCTTGCAACATTGTACGAGTTGTGAGTTCTAAATAGAATCGGTGAGACCGCTGTCTTTTGCTGGATTTCCAGTCACGTCTGGTCAAATGTGAAAGAAGCGGCTGACATGGCTGTGCAAACCGCTATCAATAGTGGCCGCGTCGTTTCCTTATCACCCCTCCAAGGGACCTATATCCCTCTATGTCATCGTGTATGCGATATCAGAGTGGCAACGAGTCCGGAACTCGGAGTGTAGAATGAGGAGTCCTGAAACCGACATTAGGACTACGGGGTGGTCCTATCGTCGGGTCGGCCGACGGGAGGAAGCTACGCTCTGCCGTCTGACTATAGCATTTACCCCAGCCACACATAGCTACATTCTGACCGGTGGTGACCGATCATTATGTCCATGTTGTTCTGCCCTGCTTACTGTACGTCATGTCATGCCAGCGCGTTCATCGCTGGAACGCTTGAGCCGCCAGTGTTTTGGAAGAGCGAACACCGACTCCTTGCGTGTGCTGATGGGTGACGACCCGGAGGTCGTGGCGTGCAGTAGTTAGGGTGTACCGACGTACGTACGGTGTACGGAGGTCGTGGTGTACGGTACTTTGCATTCCTCGACCGAGGAGGCTGTGATTTGATATATCCTCCTCCTTGAGAATCAATATCTAACGAGATGGACATCACTTTAGATCACCGGTAACCATGGTGACGGGCACAACATGACCTTGTTGTCGACGTGCTCCTAAACATCAATTAATCATCATCAGCATCACCGGGCGGTGATAAATATGCCATGTGTATGTCACACGGCGTGGGGCTTTGACAGAAGGTAGCACGTGTGTCTGACGACAGCATGTGTGTCACACGGCGTGGGGCTTTGACAGAAGGTAGCACGTGTGTCTGACGATAGCATGTGTGTCACACGGCGTGAGGGTTTGACAGAAGGTAGCACGTGTGTCTGACGATAGCATGTGTGTCACACGGCGTGGGGGTTTGACAGAAGGTAGCACGTGTGTCTGACGATAGAGCGTGGGGGTTTGACAGAATACTGTCTGACGATACATGTTCACACGGCGTGAGGGCTTTGACAGAAGGTAGCACGTGTGTCTGACGATAGCATGTGTGTCACACGGCGTGAGGGTTTGACAGAAGGTAGCACGTGTGTCTGACGATAGCATGTGTGTCACACGGCGTGGGGGCTTTGACAGAAGGTAGCACGTGTGTCTGACGATAGCATGTGTGTCACACGGCGTGAGGGTTTGACAGAAGGTAGCACGTGTGTCTGACGATAGCATGTGTGTCACACGGCGTGGGGGTTTGACAGAAGGTAGCACGTGTGTCTGACGATAGCATGTGTCACACGGCGTGAGGGTTTGACAGAAGGTAGCACGTGTGTCTGACGATAGCATGTGTGTCACACGGCGTGAGGGTTTGACAGAAGGTAGCACGTGTGTCTGACGATAGCATGTGTGTCACACGGCGTGGGGGCTTTGACAGAAGGTAGCACGTGTGTCTGACGATAGCATGTGTGTCACACGGCGTGAGGGTTTGACAGAAGGTAGCACGTGTGTCTGACGATAGCATGTGTGTCACACGGCGTGGGGGCTTTGACAGAAGGTAACACGTGTGTCTGACGATAGCATGTGTGTCACACGGCGTGGGGGCTTTGACAGAAGGTAGCACGTGTGTCTGACGATAGCATGTGTGTCACACACGGCGGGGGGGGCTTTGACAGAAGGTAGCACATGTCTATTGTTATATGTCCGACAGAAGGTAGCATGTGTCTACGATAGCATGTGTGTCACACGGCGCGGGAAGGAACGGTGGATATGTGACACGGCGTGAGGTTTGACAGAAGGTAGCACGTGTGTCTGACGATGGGTTTTGACAGACTATGTAACCTTCAGGTGTGTCTGAAGATCACATATGTCCACGTTAGCAGCTGGCCTAGGATAATTGCAGACGCATTTGATTAATGCTACATCGTTAATTATCACGACTAAACACTAAGAGCAAAGAGCTTATCTCTCTTAACATCGTGTCTGACCACATATAATTATTTAAAGCATAAATACCGATATTTTTGCATTCTGCAACATTGCAGGGAGGGGAGGGGGAGTGCGGGTAAAACGGTGAACCGCACCATAGCTTGCATGACAGCTTGTCGCTTCAGAAAAGCTTCCTGCATGAAGTCACCGCTTTACACGCGCTTACATCTCCAACAGTCAAATCATCAGCCTTTTCAGGTAACAGCCACGCGCCAACTTCTGTTTGCGTCCACATCGGACCGCACAGTTTGGCCGCCGCACACCAACAATGGCGCACGAGCCCCGGGACCTGTCAAGTGGCTTTTTCGTTCGATCACGACCACCACGTGTACATACTGCGCATCACAGAATCCCGCTCTCGAACGATCACTCGACCGGCCTCTGCGCGACCTGGAGACCGTCTTAGTCTGCCGAGTGTGTGGCTGCGCGGCGACAGGACTCCAGACCGGTGTTGTCTGGGTGTTCGCTGTAAGTCTGCCACGTCAGTGTGTCCGGCCCATCACACTCGCTAACGACAGGCTCACGTGGCTGTGCACCAGACACGAGCTCATACGGCGAGTGGCCTGTGATACTGCGCACGATAGGTCGGCATGTGTTATCATTTTGCCTGTTCCCTGAACTATGGGCGGGGTCGGCGCGTTCCCGATGTTGGTGGATCAGTTTGTTTCGCTGTTTCATTGTTTTTGGCTTTGGAAGATCGCTCAGAATGAAGCCGCATGCTTTTGTCCACATCCTGTATTACTAATGTCTTCATCGTTGTACATGTCAATGCCTATCGAGTCAGGTTGGACAATAACGTCAGCTGCTGGGGTGTCGTTTAGCTACATATATGACGCGTGTGACGATTGTGATCGATATCAGCTTTGCATTTGCGCGCGTACCAATTGAACCAATTTAAATGCAGCATTTTTGTGGCAATAGCTAATTAGCTTTCGCCAAAGCGGCTTTGAAACCCATGGATCAATCGACGAGTTTGCTTTAGGCAAATTCACCAGCATAAAATTATATAGGGCGCACGTGCTACCACGCCAGGCAATCTCCCGTGGGACGGATTTGCATGTGAATATAAATACATCTGTGTTGTATGGAGTTGCGTTTCATGAAAGCTATTCCTTCTATTGTCACAACAATTCTGCACTGTAATTGGTGAACTTTGCGTGCGCACAGATAAAAACTGATATCGATCACAATCGCCACATGCGTCATATATGTAGCTAATCGACACCCCAGCAGCTGATTGCTATTGCCTAGGCCTGGTACATGCATGCTATGATATAATGAACCTTTGAAAAAGATTGCTCCTTTTATTTATACCTAATTACGTTAAATTCCAGGGATGAGAAGTATGTAGGTACTGGTGAAGCAAGTAAAAATAGGCCACACCACTCCCCGCTCGTGTTTCTTACTGGACAGATGCAGCCACTATGTATTAGTAAAAATATTTTATCAAGTCCGCTCAGACAAATAGCGAAGCTAGTAACGTCGTCCAGGGCTCCAGGGAAGACTGTGCTTGGGTATTAATGGGGAACTTGCTATTATACAATCCATAATCTTGCATTTTCTCTCCTACAATATTACTACCCTCAAAGAGTATCAAGAAAAAAGAAGACAGGAACACCGATACAAAACAAGAAAAGAACAGAATAAAGGAAACAGACAATCATGCCTGACTCATTGTAGAGTTACTGACATTCATTGCAGAAGTTCATATTTTATATTAACGTATTGCCTGGCATGCTTTTTTATTCAAAATTACTTTATTTCTGGGTACATATTCAGTTCTACGCAAGTGAGAGCAGATTATTATATTCCAGGCATTTGGAGCAGCAAAAGGTAATGAAAACATTCTATAATTCATGCAGAAAATCATATTTGGAAGAGTTGAACTCTGAGGCTGCCTTGTTCATGTAGTTGAAGCATATCAGAAAGAGGTGCTCGTAATGAGACATGCATGAACATGAACATGCGACTGTGGGTCATCGGTTCCAGGCATGTTAGGCATCACCAACAATTGGAATGTCAGACAGTCGCATGGTGTCCGATTAAACCGCTTGGTTTCTCAATCCCACTGAGGTCCGTATGCATCCAGACATGTGCAGCGTTTTAATATCCAGCTTGACGCACAAACCCGTGTGCAGGTCTGACTCAAACTGCGCACGTGGTCTCTTCTAACAGACCAGGACACGCTGTTTGGAAACCGAAAAATGGAACTCCAGGTCAGCAATGCAATCAGCCCGAGTGACTGTTACACTTTGGCCGGTATTATCGTAGACTGTAACACGTTGAATACTTAATGAACAGGCCACACATAGCCGGGAAGTAGCGGTTGCCATCCGTCGTGCACGATGTGGGATCCAGGAAATCGGCCGACAAATTGCTCGCCCGCAACAGGCGCACTGCTAATCGCCTGCCGTCGGGGCGCGTCGGCCACTTCACACGAGTACATGATACACATTGTCTGCAGCGTGTGCACACATCGCGCGTCATGTGCTAACAGTACGTCAGGATTAGCAGCTGTCCAGAGTAAGCCGTGTGCCGAAATGACCCAAGAATGGACTGTCCTGGGCCAGTTTCGCACTAACTTCCTGCAGCTGATCCGGCACTGCTGTCTGAGCCCCTCCAGCTGCCCGTAGCTGACCGGCACTACTATCTGGGCCCCTCCAGCTGCCCGTAGCTGACCGGCACTACTATCTGGGCCCCTCCAGCTGCCCGTAGCTGACCGGCACTACTATCTGGGCTCCTCCAGCTGCCCGTAGCTGACCGGCACTACTATCTGGGCTCCTCCAGCTGCCCGTAGCTGACCGGCACTACTATCTGGGCCCCTCCAGCTGCCCGTAGCTGACCGGCACTACTATCTGGGCTTCTCCAGCTGCCCGTAGCTGACCGGCACTACCATCTGGGCCCCTCCAGCTGCCCGTAGCTGACCGGCACAACTATCTGGGCCTATCCAGCTGCCCGTAGCTGACCGGCACTACCATCTGGGCTCCTCCAGCTGTCCGTGGTTGACCGGTATTACCATCTGAGCCCTTCCAGCTGCCCGTGGCTGACCGGCACTACTATCTGGACCTATCCAGCTGCACGTAGCTGACCGGCACTACTATCTGGGCCTATCCAGCTGCCCGTAGCTGATCGGCACTACTATCTGGGCCTCTCCAGCTGCCCGTAGCTGACCGGCACTATTATCTGGGCCTCTCCAGCTGCCCGTAGCTGACCGGCACTACTATCTGAGCCTCTCCAGCTGCCCGTAACTGACCGGCACTACCATCTGGACCCCTGCAGCTGCCCGTAACTGACCGGCACTACTATCTGGGCCTATCCAGCTGCCCGTAGCTGACCGGCACTACTATCTGGGCCTCTCCAGCTACCCGTAGCTGACCGGCACTACCATCTGAGCCTCTTCTACCCTCAAGCCGTTGGTGCAGTGCACGTTTTTCGAATTTTCACTGAAGGACACCTCGACAAAAGGGTACCCGAAATCCCGGAAATGAACACATAGCTGGAAAGAGGACGTCTTGCGAGCATTGTGCAGAAGTGCACCCATACTTTTGGGTAGAGTAAGTCCGAAGGAGACCTAACCATTGCTGGCAACGTAACCTGCTCATGTCGTATCTAAGTCGTGACACTTACTACGAGAAAGGCTGTAGCGCAAACAAGGGACACTTTGAGGAGTAGCACGGGCGTTCTAATTCGTAGAAACGTGTTTCGAGCTATGTTGGACATTCCTGACATTTCCCAGCCCCTAACTTACCGACCAGTTGACAACCTGAGCTAGCAGAAGGTTACAGTTTCCCGTCAAGGGGACATTTGAAGGCTTCGGAAGGGCACCATGCTTTCTCAGTTCATAGTATTATAACCTGTCAGGTGGGAAATTGAAATGGAAAAGTTCCATATAAGGCTGCGTGAGGGAAATGACCTAGACTTCGCTTGCTCTTCGTCAGGGGCACCTTGATTTACCATCGGGACACCATGGCCTGCGAAGCTTTGATATTTCTTCGGTGCCCCCATGGGGTGAAATACGAAACGGCGAAATACACGTGGTGCAGAAAATGAGAAGGCTACTATGGAAGAATTGTTGATGCGTAATATTGTATTTTCCTGACGAGAATGCAGTCACAGTGGCACATCAGGTTTGCAGGCACTAGACCACAGGATACGCCCGGACACAAGCCACAACATCGGTTCAAGGTGAACCACGGCGAATGTCGACCGCTAAAGCCCTGCATATACACACAGGGTGATCTACGGTGAATAGCGACAGTTAAAGCTCTGCACATACACACAAGGCGATTCACGACGAACGGCGAGAGCCAATGCTCTGCATATACACACTAGATGATCCACGGCGAACAGCGACCGATAAAGCTCGGCATATACGCACAAGCAGTCTAGAAAAAAAAATGCTTTGTATCATTACATTGTACACAATTTTGCGAGCATCGGTTGAAAAAACATGGTAACATCCACAGTTAAGCTCAAGATCGCGCGGATTATCCATTTTGTTTGGCTGAAGTAGCATCAGGCATATACATTTAGAAGCGGAGTGGATGTTCAAACACATAAAATAAGCACAACTTACTTGCACGGTACATATGCAATATTACTGACATGCACTATATCTACACTTCCAAGAAGCTAGGGTCTGTAGGCGTGATATTAATTTTTCACGCCCGCACACACGGCTCCCAAAGCTGTTCATGATTGGCTCAGGCAGTTCATAACCATTCCGGCAGCGTGAAAAGCTCCCCAATGGTGGCCACCAGCATATCAGGCGCCGCCCACAAATACAGCTGATGTACGTCACTCGCAGGTCTACAAATACTACTGGCAATACTCAACGAGTACTACATTCACCGCCAGCGCCGCT
Source organism: Ashinkailepas kermadecensis (assembly GCA_034440615.1). NCBI lineage: Eukaryota > Metazoa > Arthropoda > Thecostraca > Neolepadidae > Ashinkailepas > Ashinkailepas kermadecensis. The sequence continues at coordinate 28,564 of JAOTOM010004793.1, read as the reverse complement.
GAGTGCTCTCCGGGTCGGCTATGACCAGCGGTGTCCATCTGCGGACTCACACAGTGTGAGGACAATATACCCGGTAGCAGAGGCCCCTCCCCGTCACCCGTCACCCCTCCCCAATCACGGCCACATACCGACAGCAGACACTGGTGCATAGTCTACGCCTGGCGTGGCTCGGAGAAGGGTTCGTGCCAGACCCCGTTCGTGGAAGTCGAGCATGTCTACCTCACGTTTAACAATCGCACGCGTAGCGCGTATCCAGTGTTTACCTGACTCCAGATCCACCCAAGGATGCCCACCTCGGTCCGCGTGTGACGAACGTTATGACGTCACACTCACGATTATGAATGTTTTGTGTATGTCGGTCCACCAGCACGGCTCAGGCTCGGGCTGTCTTGTCCCGACCCAGACTGCACCGGATCCGCCGTTTGCTTGACGAACGTCAAATCGGAGTCGGAGTAGCATCACGACGTCTCAACAACAGAATCCCGGCCACCGCTCCGAACTCACCCCGACCACCGCTCCGAGCTCACCCCCGACCACCGCTCCGATCTCACCCCCGACCACCGCTCCGAGCTCACCCGACCACCGCTCCGAGCTCACCCCGATCATCGCTCCGAGCTCACCCCCGACCATCGCTCCGATCTCACCCCCGACCACCGCTCCGAGCTCACCCCCGACCGTCACTCCGAGCTCACCCCGACCACCGCTTCAAGCTCACCCCCGACCACCGCTCCGAGCTCACCCCCGACCGTCACCCGAGCTCACCCCGACCACCGCTCCGAGCTCACCCCGATCACCGCTCCGAGCTCACCCCCTACCATCGCTCCGATCTCACCCCCGACCACCGCTCCGAGCTCACCCCCGACCGTCACTCCGAGCTCACCCCGACCACCGCTCCAAGCTCACCCCCGACCACCGCTCCGATCTCACCTCAGCCGGCGCTCCGAGCTCACCCCCGACCGCCGCTCCAAACTCACCCCCGACCACCGCTCCGATCTCACCTCAGCCGGCGTTCCGAGCTCACCCCCGACCACCGCTCCAAACTCACCCCCGACCACCGCTCCGATCTCACCTCAGCCGGCGCTCCGAGCTCACCCCCGACCACCGCTCCGAGCTCACCCCCGGCCGCCGCTCCGAGCTCTCACCCCCAGCCGGCGTTACGAGCTGGGCTACTGCTTCGAGCTCGTTCACGTCTTGTTCTCGCGAGTCTTGTGAGACACGTCTGGCAGTTGTCGCAGTGCGTGGCCGGACACACAGCCGCTGGATACCTGCGACTTGTAGGACTGCGATGGCGGACCAGCGTCGCCTGACCTGGCCTCCCGAGCTGTAATGGAGCAGGCCAGGTAATGTAATGTAATGGGCTCGCCGTTATACACCGACCACACGGGTAATGGAACCAGGTGGGTCGTGGGCATACACCGACCACAGGTCTAGTGGAGCCAGGTAGCTCGTAGTTACACAACGATCACACGGATAATCAGGAGACACGCGCTTAAAGAGTAGCCATATGAAAGACAAGGACACGTATGGCTACACAATGACCGGATGTTACAGGGAGGTTCACATTGCTTCAAGACTTGGCAAACGAGTGTGAATGTTGCTATGCACTGCTATGCGAGTCTGACGTTACGCCGCTAATCGGAAGGAGAGTCCGATTGCGCAAATAGTGGCTTCAGTTTTGGCACATGTGCCACCCCCAAATAATATTCAGAAATCAACTCCCGTGATATGGTGTACGTGTCTCAAACTGCAACGTAGCTGTGCCGAATCATCGAGTTAGCATATGTAGTACGCTGTGTTACGGTCCATTTGGCCCACAGCTATCTCGCTCAGTATGTGCCGCATGCATCCCTTCAATGTCATGTATGGTCAGGAACTGACACTGCACGGTTCCTGGCGCGCAGGTCACGACGTGGTACCATGACGTAATACGTAGCCTGGCCTGGCTGGTCGTCCTAAAGCCAAAGCCGGCTGGATCGCCACCGACTTAGGCTGATCAGCGCTGGACCGCCGCCGGCTAAGCTTCATCGGCGCTGGACCGCCGTCGACTAAGGCTCATCAGCGCTGGATCGCCGCCGACTAAGGCTCATCAGCGCTGGACCGCCGCCGACGCGCGCTCGTCCGCCGACGTCAAGCCGCGTCGGCGGCTCGACGTCGCCGACGTCCAGCGCTCATCAGCGCTGGACCGCCACCAACTAAGCTCCACGCCACGACCGCCGCCGACGTCCAGCGCTCATCAGCGCTGGACCGCCACCAACTAAGCTCCACGCCACGACCGCCGCCGACGTCCAGCGCTCATCAGCGCTGGACCGCCGCCGGCGAAGGCTCATCAGCGCTGGACCGCCGTCGACTAAGGCTCACCAGCGCTGGATCGCCACCGACTAAGGCTCATCAGCGCTAGACCGCCACCAACTAAGCTCCATCAGCGCTGTACCGCCGCCGGCTAAGGCTCATCAGCGCTGAATCGCCACCGACTAAGGCTCATCAGCGCTGGACCGCCGCCGACGAAGGCTCATCAGCGCTGGACCGCCGCCAGCTAAGGCTCATCGGCGCTGGACCGCCGCCGACGCGCGCTCGTCCGCCGACGTCCAGCGCTCATCAGCGCTGTACCGCCGCCGGCTAAGGCTCATCAGCGCTGAATCGCCACCGACTAAGGCTCATCAGCGCTGGACCGCCGCCGACGAAGGCTCATCAGCGCTGTACCGCCGCCGGCTAAGGCTCATCAGCGCTGAATCGCCACCGACTAAGGCTCATCAGCGCTGGACCGCCGCCGACGAAGGCTCATCAGCGCTGGACCGCCGCCAGCTAAGGCTCATCGGCGCTGGACCGCCGCCGACGCGCGCTCGTCCGCCGACGTCCAGCGCTCATCAGCGCTGGACCGCCACCAACTAAGCTCCACGCCACGACCGCCGCCGACGTCCAGCGCTCATCAGCGCTGGACCGCCGCCGGCTAAGGCTCATCAGCGCTAGACCGCCGTCGACTAAGGCTCATCAGCGCTGGACCGCCGCCGACTAAGCTCCATCAGCGCTGGACCGCCGCCGGCCAAGGTTCATCAGCGCTGGACCGCCGCCGACTAAGGCTCATCAGAGCTGGACCGCCGCGCTACCGATCTACCTCCATCATGAAACTTTTTTAAAAACAAAAATGTTCCCACTTCAAAGAAAATGGTATGCAGACGACCACAAGCGTAGGTGGAGGCTTCTCAGGATAACGCCACCCTGTGGAGCCATTTGAGGGTGGGGGAGGAGTAGCTTTGAGTGTTGTATGGCAGCAGCAGTATTTTGATTGAGTTTGTGCTGACAAGACCATGTCTTGACTGGTGTAGCACTCGCAACATACCATACAATGTATATTTTACGGCATAGCATACCAATTTCCACTGCTGTGGACAAGACCAGTGACCACAAGCAATAGAGACAATTACCCTGTACTTGTCACATTTGTCGGCAACCACAATGTCAACACATCAATGTATACTTGGAAACTGAAACCATCACGTTTTGCTCTAAATTTCTAGCCACCATCCAACCGGAAGCTGAGATGCATTTACGTGCAAGAAGCTGGCCTCAAGGCAATGCCATTATTATTTTAAAGTAGATCAGGTTAGGTCTTCTTGATCTAAGCTCAAGGTTTGTTAATCATGACAAAGAAGAGGAGTGAGATACTCCATTCAAGCCGGTATGTGAATGCGCACGAATGATGCACCCCAATCCTGACATATAGATCAAGCGAAACAAATATGAAACTGCCAACTTATGAGCCGATGAGACTAAACAGCGAGAAATGGCCTGTATGTATTATGGTTGCTATTCTCTAGAAAGACAACACCTTAAGTTCACTGGCAATTATCAAGTCTGTCATTATAAAATTGTACAATTAGCAGCTTCAACACAACGCAAACGAAACGTTGTGCGCAGAATTGCGCATGAAATGCCTACTATAAAGGAATGGGACGGAAGGTAGTACCGATATCAGTAACTTAAAGGTTTCATCTGAGCAAGCATCTAGCGATGCTGGCCATATTCATATACAAACTCCTGCCATTACTTACAGAAATGTTCGTACTTTGCTAACTTGATGAACAAAACCACAGGTAACGTCCAAATATAACAACAAAGACAAAGACCAATTGCTTCCGTTCTGCAGCAGCTGCCTGTGCCACAGTCCGCAGAGGCGCCGTATGCTGCCACCGTGCACTATAGGACACCGTGAGCGGACGATGCGCCTGCTGCCTGTGCCACAGTCCGCAGAGGCGCCGTATGCTGCCACCGTGCACTATAGGGTACCATGAGCGGACGATGCGCCTGCAGCCTGTGCCACAGTCCGCAGAGGCGCCGTATGCTGCCACCGTGAGCGGACGATGCGCCTGCTGCCTGTGCCACAGTCCGCAGAGGCGCCGTATGCTGCCACCGTACACTATAGGACACCGTGAGCGGACGATGCGCCTGCTGCCTGTGCCAGCCACAGTCCGCAGAGGCGCCGTATGCTGCCACGTGCACTATAGGACACCGTGACGGACGATGCGCCTCTGTGTCACAGTCCGCAGAGGCGCCGTATTCTGCCACCGTGCACTATAGGACACCGTGAGCGGACGATGCGCCTGCTGCCTGTGCCACAGTCCGCAGAGGCGCCGTATTCTGCCACCGTGCACTATAGGACACCGTGAGCGGACGATGCGCCTGCTGCCTGTGCCACAGTCCGCAGAGGCGCCGTATGCTGCCACCGTGCACTATAGGACACCGTGAGCGGACGATGCGCCTGCTGCCTGTGCCACAGTCCGCAGAGGCGCCGTATGCTGCCACCGTGCACTATAGGACACCGTGAGCGGACGATGCGCCTGCTGCCGGTGCTACAGTCCGCAGATGCGCCGTATTCTGCCACCGTGCACTATAGGACACCGTGAGCGGACGATCGCCTGCTGCCTTGTCAAGTCCGCAGAGGCGCCGTATGCTGCCACCGTGCAAACACCGTGAGCGGACGATGCGCCTGCTGCCTGTGCCACAGTCCGCAGAGGCGCCGCATACTGCAGAGGCCACCGTGAGCGGACGATGGATGCACCTGCTACCTGTGCATGCATTGATAATGTGTTTGTGCATGCCAAGTTTGTACCGACGACTCCTTTTCATTCTTACCTATTCTATGTATAATGACTATTATAAATGACTCGAGATTATAATGAGTATTTATATGAATCAAATATTTATATTATAAAAGGCTGAAATGGTCAGGAGCACATCGGGGATCGAGCTATGCAAGTCTTCGGTAATGAAAACCTACTTCCAAAGTTGAATGAGATTAGTTAAATATAATTATGGAACCAGTAGAACGTTGATCCTGCGTGCATGTTCGAGAATCCTTAGAAAGATGTATTTATACCCACAAGAAACAAATATCCTTCCAATTGTCGAACAATAATCAAAAGTAAATTTGGTCGCATTCTTCCCAAAGGGCAGTGCAGAAATATCCCCCAAATTGGAAGGAAATGAGAGCAATTTATTATGCCGAGGTCTGTAAAAAAAACATGAAATCGTCCTACTGCCTTATTTACCTTCCTGCCTACTTACCTACCTACCTAATTGCGATGTTGAATGGGCCAGTTTCTTCTATGCACACTTTTTTCCCAAAAATGTTCGTGTCAGTGTGCTTATGCTGATTTATCGACCGCCAAAATAAACTAGGAAGACAAATATGCTGTCATATCTCACGGGTGCCATGGCAGTCAACTTCGACTCGGCCGGAGACAAATCGAAGGTTGTCAGCAGTAGCGAATGTCATGAAGCTCCTTTTGGTACGATTGGCAAGATTGCTTTGATAAGATTGGCAAGATAACTGCATCTTTGAACTGAAGCTGAATGTAAGCATGGAAAAAATCAGGGTAATTGTTTGGTTGGTTATTGGTTTTACGACACGTCGACCGTGGAGTCATATAGCGTCGCCAATCTCTCACGCCGATTGGTCGCGGGCGAAGAGTAGCGACAGGTGAGATTCGAACCCACAATCTTTCGATTGCGAGACGAGCATCTTACCCCTAGACTACTCGTCCCCGAATCAGGGTAATTGGTACCATGGGTAGTGCCATGGGGTGGTACTAAAGCAGTAGCTTTAGGCGCAAATAGGCACATTGCCATTGACTGGTGTTAAGTTGTGTACGCTACACACCATTGACTTAAGCTAAGATTGGTGTTAAGTTGTGCTACACACCATTGAGTGAGGAGATACCCTACTTCATGGGTAGGTTCCTAGACAATCTCTGCACGACCGATGCAGTTGCGTAACACTTCCTACTCCCTGGGTAGGTGCCTAGATAATCTCTGCATGACCGATGCAGTTAAGTAACACTTCCTACTCACTGGGTAGGTGCGTAGACAATCACTGCATGACCAATGGAGTTCAGTAGCACTAAACCGAAGTGAAAAATAAAATAATCCTGGGTTGATGCTCGTTAGTTCCCTTTTCAAGAACATTGTTGTAAGTTTGACAAGGCAGATGAAAATGTATGGTCCAGTGTGTACAGTCAACGTTGGTGGATACGTACCCAGCCACCTAATAGGCATGCTGGGCATTAATTAGCATGAGCAATATTTATTTTCGTTTAAACTGTATGCACGCTTATGATATTTCTTTGCGAAGCTGATAATAATAACTGTCTGATGCCATCCTTTGCCGATAATCTTGTCTCTTGTGTTTGTTCATTGCTCGCAAACCAGGATATAATAGAGGGCTGCACATGTGATCTGAAGTGAACTTTAATTATTCTGCAAAACATTATTGTTCTAAAGAAAATTGAAATCCACATCGTACACTATTTATTATTTTACCTCCTCTTGTCAGATAAATATTGCACCTCATCGAAGATCTAGTTCATATCTAATATTAAATAGGAACTAGACGCTGAAACCAATCAGGCTATAACTATATCATATATTTGTAATCTGATCGCAAACGGATGGAAATGTGCACCTTATACGGATGTGGACTCGACTGGCTCACACGGATAGGTATCGGAGCAGACTTGATTACTTCGATCTGTGCTATGCTCTAGAATGCACCATGGAAATTGACATGCACATTCCAAGTTGAGGGATATACGTACATCTCCGAAAGTATGCAACAGTTGAGCATTTGCTAGGCGTCTTCAACTCACAGGGTGTGGAGGTAATGGTGAAGAGACGAGGACGTCGACAGCAGAGCACCGTCTTGTACGCTTGCCTGTACTGTTGACTCATGATCACGTAGATGATGGGGTTGATGCAGGAAGACATGTACACCAGAATGTATCCCAGAATGTGCAATCCTGTAAGAGAGTGCAGTCGATGTAATTAAGTTTGTCGACCGTCGCGTGGAAGATAGTCCGGCGTGCCCCGGTTATCTCGTAGACGTGCCAAGTTGGAACTGTTTTTGCCCCGCTGACGATACATATGCGGAGCGGGTGGCATGCGTTCGCCGCCCACGCAGTTGTGCTGATATCCTCGCTTGTAGATCATCTTCCTGATCAGCACTTTCGAGGGCAAATTCACCCTGGTCCGACTATGGAAGACCAGCTGACCTTCAACATCACACGGTTTGCTTGGTTGTTTTGTAAATCCATCCAGTGACTAAATACAACATAAATTGAAGTGTGTTGCACACAAAACAAACCGGAACAGATAGCTTACAATCGACACAAACACACACACACACACATATATGTATGTATGTATGTGTGTATGTATATAGATATGTCTATATATAAATATATATATATATATATATATATATATATATATATATATATATATATATATATATATATATATATATATTGGCTAATAGCGCCTGCTATGTCAGGTGTAGTCATCCTCTGGAGATGATGCCGGGTCTTATCTGCCATCGAAATAAAATAGTGAGACCAGAGTGACGTAGTAGATCCCTCTAGCTTTCGTGTTTTCTCCTCTTGAATTTTGTGTCTAGCCTCCCACGTCTTTTTCTACCGGCCACAATAACTTTGCTACGTAATGTAAGGTGACCAATATCCCGTTTAAATCCTCTACATGGAGCCGCCGATGCTCGATTATATATTTCATAGCTGCCAGCATTCAGCGCAGACTTCCTTATTTCATCTAATTTCCCTTGAGTATACGCCGTGATTTCTGGGAAGCTTCCTGCTGTTGAAGATGTCCTGAATGATTCAACTAACTGTGGTGGAAAGTTAGATCGCCCGGACTGTGGTCCATGCGACGATCTTTGGCCAGAAAGTGTAGGCTCAGCGCCTTCCTCTTGCACCTGCAGGTGCAACACTTGTCGCAGGCCTGACGTCTGGGAGCACCCTGGCGACCAACGTGGCTCAGTGACATTGGCCTGACGTCTGGGAGCACCCTGGCGACCAACGTGGCTCAGTAACATTGGCCTGACGTCTGGGAGTGTCTTGGCGTTCAACGTGGCTCAGTGACATTGGCCTGACGTCTGGGAGTGTCTTGGCGTTCAACGTGACATTGGCCTGACGTCTGGGAGTGTCTTGGCGTTCAACGTGACATTGGCCTGACGTCTGGGAGTGTCTTGGCGTTCAACGTGACATTGGCCTGACGTCTGGGAGTGTCTTGGCGTTCAACGTGACTCAGTGACATTGGCCTGACGTCTGGGAGTGTCTTGGCGTTCAACGTGACTCAGTGACATTGGCCTGACGTCTGGGAGTGTCTTGGCGTTCAACGTGACTCAGTGACGCATTGGCCTGACGTCTGGGAGTGTCTTGGCGTTCAACGTGACTCAGTGACATTGGCCTGACGTCTGGGAGTGTCTTGGCGTTCAACGTGACTCAGTGACATTGGCCTGACGTCTGGGAGTGTCTTGGCGTTCAACGTGACTCAGTGACATTGGCCTGACGTCTGGGAGTGTCTTGGCGTTCAACGTGACTCAGTGACATTGGCCTGACGTCTGGGAGTGTCTTGGCGTTCAACGTGACTCAGTGACATTGGCCTGACGTCTGGGAGTGTCTTGGCGTTCAACGTGACTCAGTGACATTGGCCTGACGTCTGGGAGTGTCTTGGCGTTCAACGTGACTCAGTGACATTGGCCTGACGTCTGGGAGTGTCTTGGCGTTCAACGTGACTCAGTGACATTGGCCTGACGTCTGGGAGTGTCTTGGCGTTCAACGTGACTCAGTGACATTGGCCTGACGTCTGGGAGTGTCTTGGCGTTCAACGTGACTCAGTGACATTAGCCTGACGTCTGGGAGTGTCTTGGCGTTCAACGTGGCTCAGTGACATTGGCCTGACGTCTGGGAGTGTCTTGGCGTTCAACGTGACTCAGTGACATTAGCCTGACGTCTGGGAGTGTCTTGGCGTTCAACGTGGCTCAGTGACATTGGCCTGACGTCTGGGAGTGTCTTGGCGTTCAACGTGACTCAGTGACATTCTGACTTGGCCTGACGTCTGGGAGTGTCTTGGCGTTCAACGTGACTCAGTGACATTGGCCTGACGTCTGGGAGTGTCTTGGCGTTCAACGTGACTCAGTGACATTGGCCTGACGTCTGGGAGTGTCTTGGCGTTCAACGTGGCTCAGTGACATTGGCCTGACGTCTGGGAGTGTCTTGGCGTTCAACGTGCTCAGTGACATTGGCCTGACGTCTGGGAGTGTCTTGGCGTTCAACGTGGCTCAGTGACATTGGCCTGACGTCTGGGAGTGTCTTGGCGTTCAACGTGACTCAGTGACATTGGCCTGACGTCTGGGAGTGTCTTGGCGTTCAACGTGACTCAGTGACATTGGCCTGACGTCTGGGAGTGTCTTGGCGTTCAACGTGACTCAGTGACATTGGCCTGACGTCTGGGAGTGTCTTGGCGTTCAACGTGGCTCAGTGACATTGGCCTGACGTCTGGGAGTGTCTTGGCGTTCAACGTGACTCAGTGACATTGGCCTGACGTCTGGGAGTGTCTTGGCGTTCAACGTGGCTCAGTGACATTGGCCTGACGTCTGGGAGTGTCTTGGCGTTCAACGTGACTCAGTGACATTGGCCTGACGTCTGGGAGTGTCTTGGCGTTCAACGTGACTCAGTGACATTGGCCTGACGTCTGGGAGTGTCTTGGCGTTCAACGTGACTCAGTGACATTGGCCTGACGTCTGGGAGTGTCTTGGCGTTCAACGTGGCTCAGTGACATTGGCCTGACGTCTGGGAGTGTCTTGGCGTTCAACGTGACTCAGTGACATTGGCCTGACGTCTGGGAGTGTCTTGGCGTTCAACGTGACTCAGTGACATTGGCCTGACGTCTGGGAGTGTCTTGGCGTTCAACGTGGCTCAGTGACATTGGCCTGACGTCTGGGAGTGTCTTGGCGTTCAACGTGACTCAGTGACATTGGCCTGACGTCTGGGAGTGTCTTGGCGTTCAACGTGACTCAGTGACATTGGCCTGACGTCTGGGAGTGTCTTGGCGTTCAACGTGGCTCAGTGACATTGGCCTGACGTCTGGGAGTGTCTTGGCGTTCAACGTGACTCAGTGACATTGGCCTGACGTCTGGGAGTGTCTTGGCGTTCAACGTGACTCAGTGACATTGGCCTGACGTCTGGGAGTGTCTTGGCGTTCAACGTGACTCAGTGACATTGGCCTGACGTCTGGGAGTGTCTTGGCGTTCAACGTGACTCAGTGACATTGGCCTGACGTCTGGGAGTGTCTTGGCGTTCAACGTGACTCAGTGACATTGGCCTGACGTCTGGGAGTGTCTTGGCGTTCAACGTGACTCAGTGACATTGGCCTGACGTCTGGGAGTGTCTTGGCGTTCAACGTGGCTCAGTGACATTGGCCTGACGTCTGGGAGTGTCTTGGCGTTCAACGTGACTCAGTGACATTGGCCTGACGTCTGGGAGTGTCTTGGCGTTCAACGTGACTCAGTGACATTGGCCTGACGTCTGGGAGTGTCTTGGCGTTCAACGTGACTCAGTGACATTGGCCTGACGTCTGGGAGTGTCTTGGCGTTCAACGTGACTCAGTGACATTGGCCTGACGTCTGGGAGTGTCTTGGCGTTCAACGTGGCTCAGTGACATTGGCCTGACGTCTGGGAGTGTCTTGGCGTTCAACGTGACTCAGTGACATTGGCCTGACGTCTGGGAGTGTCTTGGCGTTCAACGTGGCTCAGTGACATTGGCCTGACGTCTGGGAGTGTCTTGGCGTTCAACGTGGCTCAGTGACATTGGCCTGACGTCTGGGAGTGTCTTGGCGTTCAACGTGACTCAGTGACATTGGCCTGACGTCTGGGAGTGTCTTGGCGTTCAACGTGACTCAGTGACATTGGCCTGACGTCTGGGAGTGTCTTGGCGTTCAACGTGACTCAGTGACATTGGCCTGACGTCTGGGAGTGTCTTGGCGTTCAACGTGGCTCGCAGTCTGGGAGTGTCTTGGCGTTCAACGTACTCAGTGGCCCTGACGTCTGGGAGTGTCTTGGCGTTCAACGTGGCTCAGTGACATTGGCCTGACGTCTGGGAGTGTCTTGGCGTTCAACGTGGCTCAGTGACATTGGCCTGACGTCTGGGAGTGTCTTGGCGTTCAACGTGACTCAGTGACATTGGCCTGACGTCTGGGAGTGTCTTGGCGTTCAACGTGGCTCAGTGACATTGGCCTGACGTCTGGGAGTGTCTTGGCGTTCAACGTGACTCAGTGACATTAGCCTGACGTCTGGGAGTGTCTTGGCGTTCAACGTGACTCAGTGACATTAGCCTGACGTCTGGGAGTGTCTTGGCGTTCAACGTGGCTCAGTGACATTGGCCTGACGTCTGGGAGTGTCTTGGCGTTCAACGTGACTCAGTGACATTGGCCTGACGTCTGGGAGTGTCTTGGCGTTCAACGTGGCTCAGTGACATTGGCCTGACGTCTGGGAGTGTCTTGGCGTTCAACGTGACATTGGCCTGACGTCTGGGAGTGTCTTGGCGTTCAACGTGGCTCAGTGACATTGGCCTGACGTCTGGGAGTGTCTTGGCGTTCAACGTGGCTCAGTGACATTGGCCTGACGTCTGGGAGTGTCTTGGCGTTCAACGTGACTCAGTGACATTAGCCTGACGTCTGGGAGTGTCTTGGCGTTCAACGTGGCTCAGTGACATTGGCCTGACGTCTGGGAGTGTCTTGGCGTTCAACGTGACTCAGTGACATTGGCCTGACGTCTGGGAGTGTCTTGGCGTTCAACGTGACTCAGTGACATTAGGCCTGACGTCTGGGAGTGTCTTGGCGTTCAACGTGACTCAGTGACATTGGCCTGACGTCTGGGAGTGTCTTGGCGTTCAACGTGACTCAGTGACATTGGCCTGACGTCTGGGAGTGTCTTGGCGTTCAACGTGGCTCAGTGACATTGGCCTGACGTCTGGGAGTGTCTTGGCGTTCAACGTGACTCAGTGACATTAGCCTGACGTCTGGGGGAGTGTCTTGGCGTTCAACGTGGCTCAGTGACATTGGCCTGACGTCTGGGAGTGTCTTGGCGTTCAACGTGACTCAGTGACATTAGCCTGACGTCTGGGAGTGTCTTGGCGTTCAACGTGGCTCAGTGACATTGGCCTGACGTCTGGGAGTGTCTTGGCGTTCAACGTGACTCAGTGCACTTGCCTGACGTCTGGGAGTGTCTTGGCGTTCAACGTGGCTCAGTGACATTGGCCTGACGTCTGGGAGTGTCTTGGCGTTCAACGTGACTCAGTGACATTGGCCTGACGTCTGGGAGTGTCTTGGCGTTCAACGTGGCTCAGTGACATTGGCCTGACGTCTGGGAGTGTCTTGGCGTTCAACGTGACTCAGTGACATTGGCCTGACGTCTGGGAGTGTCTTGGCGTTCAACGTGACTCAGTGACATTGGCCTGACGTCTGGGAGTGTCTTGGCGTTCAACGTGACTCAGTGACATTGGCCTGACGTCTGGGAGTGTCTTGGCGTTCAACGTGGCTCAGTGACATTGGCCTGACGTCTGGGAGTGTCTTGGCGTTCAACGTGACTCAGTGACATTGGCCTGACGTCTGGGAGTGTCTTGGCGTTCAACGTGACTCAGTGACATTAGCCTGACGTCTGGGAGTGTCTTGGCGTTCAACGTGACTCAGTGACATTAGCCTGACGTCTGGGAGTGTCTTGGCGTTCAACGTGGCTCAGTGACATTGGCCTGACGTCTGGGAGTGTCTTGGCGTTCAACGTGGCTCAGTGACATTGGCCTGACGTCTGGGAGTGTCTTGGCGTTCAACGTGACTCAGTGACATTGGCCTGACGTCTGGGAGTGTCTTGGCGACCAACGTGGCTCAGTGACATTGGCCTGACGTCTGGGAGTGTCTTGGCGTTCAACGTGACTCAGTGACATTGGCCTGACGTCTGGGAGTGTCTTGGCGACCAACGTGACTCAGTGACATTAGCCTGACGTCTGGGAGTGTCTTGGCGTTCAACGTGGCTCAGTAACATTGGCCTGACGTCTGGGAGTGTCTTGGCGTTCAACGTGGCTCAGTGACATTGGCCTGACGTCTGGGAGTGTCTTGGCGTTCAACGTGGCTCAGTGACATTGGCCTGACGTCTGGGAGTGTCTTGGCGACCAACGTGACTCAGTGACATTAGCCTGACGTCTGGGAGTGTCTTGGCGTTCAACGTGGCTCAGTGACATTGGCCTGACGTCTGGGAGTGTCTTGGCGTTCAACGTGGCTCAGTGACATTGGCCTGACGTCTGGGAGTGGCTTGGCGACCAACGTGACGCAATGACATTAGCCTGACGTCTGGGAGTGTCTTGGCGTTCAACGTGGCTCAGTAACATTGGCCTGACGTCTGGGAGTGTCTTGGCGTTCAACGTGACTCAGTGACATTGGCCTGACGTCTGGGAGTGTCTTGGCGTTCAACGTGGCTCAGTGACATTAGCCTGACGTCTGGGAGTGTCTTGGCGTTCAACGTGGCTCAGTAACATTGGCCTGACGTCTGGGAGTGTCTTGGCGTTCAACGTGACTCAGTGACATTGGCCTGACGTCTGGGAGTGTCTTGGCGTTCAACGTGGCTCAGTGACATTGGCCTGACGTCTGGGAGTGTCTTGGCGTTCAACGTGACTCAGTGACATTGGCCTGACGTCTGGGAGTGTCTTGGCGTTCAACGTGACTCAGTCGCATTAGCCTGACGTCTGGGAGTGTCTTGGCGTTCAACGTGGCTCAGTAACATTAGCCTGACGTCTGGGAGTGTCTTGGCGTTCAACGTGGCTCAGTCGCATTAGCCTGACGTCTGGGAGTGTCTTGGCGTTCAACGTGACTCAGTCGCATTAGCCTGACGTCTGGGAGTGTGTTGGCGATCAACGTGACTCAGTCGCATTAGCCTGACGTCTGGGAGTGTCTTGGCGTTCAACGTGGCTCAGTAACATTGGCCTGACATCTGGGAGTGTCTTGGCGTTCAACGTGGCTCAGTAACATTAGCCTGACGTCTGGGAGTGTCTTGGCGTTCAACGTGGCTCAGTAACATTGGCCTGACGTCTGGTGGGAGTGTCTTGGCGATCAACGTGACTCAGTGACATTGGCCTGACGTCTGGGAGTGTCTTGGCGTTCAACGTGGCTCAGTAACATTAGCCTGACGTCTGGGAGTGTCTTGGCGTTCAACGTGGCTCAGTGACATTAGCCTGACGTCTGGGAGTGTCTTGGCGTTCAACGTGGCTCAGTGACATTGGCCCGACGTCTGGGAGTGTCTTGGCGACCAACGTGGCTCAGTAACATTGGCCTGACGTCTGGTGGGAGTGTCTTGGCGATCAACGTGACTCAGTGACATTGGCCTGACGTCTGGGAGTGTCTTGGCGTTCAACGTGGCTCAGTAACATTAGCCTGACGTCTGGGAGTGTCTTGACGTTCAACGTGGCTCAGTGACATTAGCCTGACGTCTGGGAGTGTCTTGGCGTTCAACGTGGCTCAGTGACATTGGCCCGACGTCTGGGAGTGTCTTGGCGACCAACGTGACTCAGTCGCATTAGCCTGACGTCTGGGAGTGTCTTGGCGATCAACGTGACTCAGTGACATTGGCCTGACGTCTGGGAGTGTCTTGGCGACCAACGTGACTCAGTCGCATTAGCCTGACGTCTGGGAGTGTCTTGGCGTTCAACGTGGCTCAGTGACATTGGCCTGACGTCTGGGAGTGTCTTGGCGATCAACGTGACTCAGTGACTTTGGCCTGACGCCTGGGAGCCCCTCGGCGATCTGCAACCTGCTTTCAAGGCGCATCGTCAATGCACAATGGTGGCAAAGTAACATGTTTCAGATACTTAGATCTACATGACAGAATCACACTCTTCTTGGCATTGAATAGCACCGAACTGGCTCTTCCGATTTCCGAAACTTTCGCATTCCTGAAGTAAGAGTTCAAGGCCAGAAAAAGAATAATGAAAAGAAAAGAAGAAACAATGATAAAAAAACGATAGTGACACCATCAGCATACGTCAGGTGATTTTCCTTTGTGTCTCCAATTCAATATCCAACACTGATGGTATTCAGCTCAATACTAAGGTCATTTATAAATAGATTAAATAAGAATAATTAAATTTATTTGACATGATAGCAGCCCATCTGGCACGCATGCATTGGTTGGTGCACCAATATCTCAGAATAAGAATGATATACATGTCATGTGTCCTTGTGCTGCGTAGCGTATCAAATATAATGTTGAATACAATATATATATATATATATATATATATATATATATATATATATATATATATATATATATATATATATATATATATATATATATATATATATATATATATATATACAATATTGATAATATACAATGTCAGGGGCCGTTGACATTTGACTGGGCGAGAAGAGAGACAGGGGACCATGCCCGACTGGGTCGCCGGCCACATGCAGCCCGCGTGATGAGGTTAGCGTCTCGTCACCTTTCTATGGCACGGTGTTGTAGCCAGACCGGCGGCACACGTCGTGTGTGATGCTAATATACAATATTAGCATCACATAATCCAATCAATACACTGCCATTCAACGTATTGTATATAGCACTTCTTTCGGTACAGGAGTCCGTTCCAGCGCCTTTTCTAAGGATGCATTGATTTGACGTAGTTTGTAGGTATTCGTCCATACGGATCAGAAGAATGGTCTTTTTAATTAGCCAGTGCAGCGGGGCGATAAGTATGTCTGGAAGTAATCTTGCCGGCTTTGTCATTGATTATCGGTACAATAATAATACCTGTCATTGCTTCGGGTGAAACACCGTGAATGAGAAGGCTCGCAAAAAACATGTACTCAACATATCTGCAAACCTTTCATATGCATATTTGAAGTGTTAGCTGGAAAGGCCGTCCTTACCACATTATTTCCTATACTTGAATATATCAATGCTTACACTGAATTAAAGCAATCAATACTAAGTTAGTATCGCTGAGATTTGAATACATTACTGACGCCTGTGCCTTTGTGAAGATACTTTGGGACGACCTGAACCGCGAAAATGAAGTTGTATGCCTTTTTGCGATTAGTTCCGGACATTTTTAGTGGGAATGCCCTCCCCCTTCCCGAGACATCCTACCCGATGTGTCATTGCGAAATGGGGACTGCGAGACCAGTGTTGGCCGGGGACTATACAAGACATGGTGTGCATACATAGAGTGTACTTTATGGGACTCAAACGGCATCAAGTAAGCCGCTAGATGTGACCTTTGTCTCAGCGAGGGGCAGTTGACATTTGACTGGGCGAGAGGAGAGGCAGGGGACCATGCCCGACTCGATCGCCGGACACATGCAGCCCGCCTGATGACGTTAGTCTGTCACCTTTCTATGGCAGGTCTGTCACATGAGGTCAGGTCTGTCACCTTTCTATGGCACGCTGTTGTAGCCAAACCGGCGGCACACGTCGTCCAGCCCGTGCTATTTCATCATTGTTGGACTATCGGCTGCTTTTATTCGCACCAACAGCTGACCGTTGAGCCGGCAGGAGGGGCCCATTGGCGTATACAAGGAAGTTTTCTGACCCATAGCATCGTGAAGCTTAATCTGATGCCATTTCTCTGCATTTAATCCATTATGTTTGTGAAAACAGCACAACAAATGGTCAATACAAACATGTGGAATTGGGTGTCTTGAGAAGTTGCTGAATTCTTCGCTATTGGGAGAGTGGGGTGAGTGGGGACACGTGAAAGCTGAAGACATTCTTAAGTGATGAGAATATATGGAAAGCGAGGAACTTAGCCATTATTTCTTAAGCGAAATGACTAAAATCAAAACGTACGTCATAGACGACGGCACTTTTTATGCATGTAGCCATGATACACCTTTGGCAGGTTGTCGGTAGTGCAAATTTTAACCGATTTAAATCCCTGCTTCAGCAAGCTCGTTTTCCCTTTCATACCTAACAGGTTCTAGGTACATCATTCCTATCAACTCCCAAAAGGAAATAGATATGAGGCATCATGATACACATAGATATGCAAAGATATATATATATATATATATATATATATATATATATATATATATATATATATATATATTATATATATATATATATATATATATATCTCTCTCTCTCTCTCTCTCTCTCTCTCTCTCTCTCTCTCTCTCTCTGTAATGTTGATTGAAACTCGAGACCGGTGCACCAGCCACCAGCCTACCTGGGTATTTGATGTGACGATCCTTGAGCTTGACGAGTGTCACAGGTAGAAAACAAAGCAGAAACGCCAAGAAGACCACCAGTGACATCTTGGTAATGCGCATCTCGTGCTTCCTCCTGCGCGCCTCCCGCGCCCGCTTCTGTTGGGTGGTCTCCTTGATACCTGCCTTCTCGCAGTGACGCCTCATACGGCGGTCAGACCTGCACAGAAATAGCTATTTCAGGCCAGGTGAGGTCAGGTCAAACTATATATTATGCGAGAAAGGTAGAGTGACAAAGAGGCAGAGTGGCAGAGAGAGAGTGACATAGAGACAGTGAGACACGGAGACAGAGAGCAAGATATAGAGACATAAGTCAAAAAGTGATGAAACGTTGAGGCTTTATAAGAGCCACAGGCCCCACAGAGGTCCATCTGGGTTTAGCATCTAAAATATAAATACTCTAAAACGAGAAAAAGAGACTGAAATTCCATACACAATATACTATCCTGAATTCCAAAGAAACTAAGTAGGTATCACATTTTGTTACCATACCCAATCTCTTCATCATCACATGCCCGGAGGACAGCTCTGAATCCGCTGCCAAGACACTTATTACTAGCATAACTCACTATTTATAACACAATCTAGGACACGCACTGGCATAAATCCCACTCCATTCGCCACAATTCCTATCTGTTCTAGAGAAACCATCGGCACAATTGCGTTCCCATGGCCATTTCCATTGGCACCACCAGGCGGACCATTCCATTGATGAACCACCCTTTGATTAAATACTTGTTGGCGTTTAACCCTCCCCGTCTTTCTGGTCATATCCTCACACCCCGTCTCGAGGGGGGGGGGGTCGATAGGGACCCCCAGTCTAATCTCCAAACTAAGCGTCGCACGAAAACGAAAGAGGTGTCATCGAAAAGCGCTCGACGAGTAGGGTCAGACAACCCCCACCAAAAAAATTTCCCACAAAAAGTGACGTCACTAGAGGGCCTAGGTTTTCACGACTTACATCATGTTTTTGGCTCTGGGGAGTTCATTTTTGGAGATATTAAAAAAAAAAAAAAAAAATTGGAATCAGAAAAGGAAAACGAAATCGACCAGGGCAATACAATTTTTGGCCACCCAAAAATCTTTTTTTTTGAAATTTCAAAATTTAGAGTTCAAGTTTTCTTAAATTTTGATTTTCTAATGGGTAGAGCTGACCGAAAAATGTTGTTCGAACACAACTTGCGCCCATAAAAAATGCTTACTTTAGCCAGAATCTTCGATTTTAACTCTAATGGGCAAATATGCAAAACTAATAAGCAATCAAAAACGGAAAAAAATCCCTCTGATGCGTTTTGTTGCGTCCTTAAAGATAAGCAAACGCTGAAAGTTTCATTAAAATATCTTTATCCGTTAAAGCGTGACGACTGGTTGAAATTTTTTGGAGATGACCTCACTTGACCGTGACTAACTCGTTGAGCTTAGATGACCTGACTTCAAAATTTTGGCACAACATGCTAAATTGATGTGGGAAAAATGTATTCCAAATTTTGGTGCGCTACCGCGCGCCGTTCTTTCCCTATCCGCGGAAAACCTTAGGGGGGGGTCGATAACGGCCCACCCCCCGAGACGGCGCGGGTTAACAGTCCTGGACCTTGACTCGTCTAATCTAAATTGATGACGCCTGTGCGATGCCCTACATAGATGAGTATCATTCAGATTGTATGCAAGTCTGTCTGCCTGGCAGTGATAGTCTAGATTTTCCTCGTGTGTACGATAGCTGGTTCTCAGATTCTGTAGCTTCTCTCATTCACCAGTTCTCAAATACAAGAGCCTTTCTTCAGAGTCACCAGCTGTTAGTGCCCTTTGTATTGATCGGGTTGATTAGTTAACGAAACGGTGACAACTTATCCAACAGTCTCAACAGTCCAACAGCGACACCAGAATTAACCAAAATTCGTGCCTACAAATCGACAGGCAATCACGACTGACAACGAAAGGCAACAGCCCAACCGAGACACCAAGCGTTCCAGCGCCCACATCTTGCAACAGACTACATATTACTAGCCTCGACAACTCAACTCCGACTCTGTCTCTCGCTTACGTCCGCCCGCGTCGACTGTCCCGGGATGGCTCTCTGACCGGGAGGCATGCTACCCGCGAGCGAGGGCCGGCCACTCTGCATGGTAAATCATGATTTGTCGAGAGCGACTATGACATCAGACATTGGCGTGGCCGAACGCTCTAGGTCGAAGACACAACGACGCGGCTAACTGCCGTTGGTCGAGAGCACTTCCGAGCCGCCCTCCTACTCCACACTTGCATCACCTGGTACGAGGGTGATGCAAGACACAACGACAGTCTCGGCCGGCCGAGCCGGGGCGGAACGTGCTGACGAAGTCAACAGCTCGCGGCCGGCCGAGCCGGGGCGGAACGTGCTGACCAAGTCAACATCTCGCGGCCGGCCGGCCCGTCGCGTCAAGATTTAACGCGCTGGCTGGTAACGGCCGAATGCCTGGGATCTGCTTAGAGCTCGGATCCCAGGATACCATATAGTACCATAATATAATACCATAATACCATAAGCCTCTCACCATACTCTAAATTACTTAGTTCACTGATAAGCCAAGTAGCTTTGCGCTACACTTTTAGTAGCACACTTATATGTCTTTCTAATGAAGGGCCCCATATCTGCATACAATATCTCAAGTGGGGTCGCATATATGCAAACCACTTTTCCATAACTTCCTTGCTGTTACATTCAACAATGCCATTAATGATTCCTAGCACTATAATTGCCCTGTTCACAGCTAAGGTACATTGGTGTCTCTGCTTTACGTGTAATTCGTCTTCCTCTTCAATGACATCCAGTTCATTACCTCCCATTGCATATCCAAATATTCCACCTCCAGACTCCAATTCATCACCTCACCTTTGCCATCTAGTTGAAAGATATCTGCCATTTATCCGCCCACGTTATTAAGTCCTCCAACTCTAGCTGAATATTGCTAGATTCACCACTAGGTTAGCCATTCCTACCAATGCCATGTCATCAGCAAATTTAAACCCCTATTCCTCAGCCCTACCTCTAAGCTGTTCACAAATATCATGAGACGTGAACCTAAAGCATTGCCCTGTGACATCCACTCAGAGCATCCCTCCAATCCGATTTACACCCATTTAATGCTACCCATTCCCTTCACCATTCTTCAATCCAGCTGGTAACCTAACCATCACTCTCGTACTCCGGCTCATGAATCAGTCGCTTGTGTGGAACTTTCTCAAACGCTTTGCTAAAGCATAAGTCCACTACGTCTATTCTGCTTCCATTGTCAACCTCCCTAGTTACATACTCCATGAATTCCAGAAGGTATTTAAACAAAATCTCCCATATTGAAATCAATGTTGAGTATTCCTTCAAGGTTATGCCTATTACGATAAGCATGAACCCTTTCCTTGACAAGTATTCCTAACAATTTGCGAACTAGTGGGATTAAACTAAATGGACTATAAATTCCCACGGTGTTTCGATGTACTTTTTCTAAATTGGTACTATATGTGCACTGCGTCAAATTCCAGGTACTTCGGAACACCCAAAGGACCGAATGAAGATAACACCTTAGGGAACTGCTAAGCCTTGAGCACATTCATCTACAATCCTAGCACACGAGCATAAAATCATAAAATCCTCGTATATGTCATCAGCGCCTACAGCGTTATTCGACTTTACTTTCTGCAACTAGTTTTCTACAGCTTCTATCGTTATTGTACTTGTCTCCTGCCATAGCATAACCCTCAGTGTTTTCACATGCACTTGAGTTCTCGTTAGTAAAAACTGATGAAAATTGCTTGCTTAGGGACTACTATATCAGAATCCTTAACCCAGTGGCGTGCCTAGGCATGTTCATTATCTTGTTCGCCAGGGCATGAAAGGTATTTTTCAATATTGTCACTTCAGAATTGACCAAGCTATTGCACCACGCATATGCGGAAAATCGAAACAAATGTGGTCACATTGGATTCAGGTCTGGCACCTTCAAGGCATTAGGACCTCAAGGCGATTTCACGTTTTGTGTTCCATTTTACGCCACACCATATGCTTGATCTATTTTGATATCAAATAGATGTTCCACTTTACTGTCGAACATTCATAACAATAGAGTGCATCTAGGCAAAAATGTGAGTTTTATAATTATCAGTTTGGGGCGTTGGCGTTGAAATTGGGGCGTGAACACATCGTGATTTGTCGTGATGTCGCCTGTATCTGCATGCCTTGTCATGACCGCAAATAAAAGATAAACGATCGCCAAGCACAAGCCGTGTGGAAGCGCACGCAGTGAGAGGTCAGATGGTGCCACAGACGGCGGGGGCGTGTCGAGGTCCGGTGATGCCACAGACGGCGGGGGCGTGTCTATTGTCTGCTTATTGAATTATATTGTCTGCTTATTGTTTACACCGGCTTATTGAAGCTCACAAGAGCTGGCGGCAGGTCTGATTACCAGTGGGATGCGTGGCGCATCAGGTGGGTACAGGCCACATAGCACGTGACATTTTCGCACCGTGTGGCTGGCATTGTCTGCGCTGTTGCACATGGAGGGTTGGTGGATGGCCTGCGCTGCAGCAGATGATGGGCTACCTGCACTGTAGCAACTGGCGGATTACTTGCGTTCTAGCGTATGGTGGATTGCCTGTGCGGTAGCATACGGTATATTACCTATCCTATGCCACGTATAGAAGAAATTGTGTAGAATATTCGCATCTGCTGTAGAACATGATAATTATTTGTGTTGTACCCGATGAGGTGTTATCTGTGATGCAGTGGAATTGGATGAGATTATCTGTGCTGTAGTAGGTGCAGCTGGCTATTCGTCTGTAGCAGGTACAGAGGGCTGTTCGTGCTGTAGCAGATCCATGGGTTGCTGTGCTGTAGCAGCAGCCATATGGGTTGCTGTGCTGTAGCAGGTACAGAGGGCTGTTTATGCTGGAGCAGGTATAGGACTGGTTTTGTTGCAACAGGCCTGTGCTGAAGAATACAGTGATTTGTCGGTGATGTAGCGGGTAGCTCTAAGTAAACAACAATCATGAGTTGCTTGTGATGTAGCGGGTAGCCATCAATAAACAACCAGCATGGGTTGTTCGTGGTGTGGCAGGTGCAGATGTACTGTGCCATGGGTTGTTCGTGGTGTGGCAGGTGCAGATGTACTGTGCCATGGGTTGTTCGTGGTGTGGCAGGTGCAGATGTACTGTGCCATGGCGGGACGAATGTTGTGATTAGTGGCCACTGGATCCGGAGGCAGACAGCGATCATGCTGATCACTCAAAGACCAGCGGCGGAGTGAGCGCAGCACATTCTCACATGACAATGACGCCAAAAATGCCGACGTAGCAGATGACGATGGCGACGCACGGGATGAGGAAGCCGACCCAGTACAGCGCCTGCTTTGCCGAGACCCCGTCCACCTCCACAATGGAGCAGGTCATCAGCTTCGGGTTGTAGCCGAACCTGCCTGCAACAAGTACACGTCACCGTCAGCCGGTGATCATATCGCCACCATGCACGTTACCGTCGGCCGGTGATCATATCGCCACCATGCACGTTACCGTCGGCCGGTGATCATATCGCCACCATGCACGTTACCGTCGGCCGGTGATCATATCGCCACCATGCAGAGTGCTGGTTCAACAGCGTGTTTCACCCCGGTTCAATGGCAGATATATCGACTGCATTCCAGTGCTACCGGGGTGACTGTCAATCATCATGCCAGCAGAATGCCACACCCGTCTCTGCTGGCTTTGTGGTGCTGTTTCTTCTATTCAAACAACGCCCGTGTCCATGTAAGTAATATTGTAATCCGCCGGTGACGTGTGGACCGATCAGTTGATCCGGCGAGACCCCGCAGATACGAACCGACCAGACTCGACCCGACGAGACCCCGGCAGACGCGAACCGACCAGACTCGACCCAGAGAGACCCCGCAGATACGAACCGACCAGACTCGACCCGACGAGACCCCGGCAGACGCGAACCGACCAGACTCGACCCAGAGAGACCCCGCAGATACGAACCGACCAGACTCGACCCAGAGAGACCCCGCAGATACGAACCGACCAGACTCGACCCAGAGAGACCCCGCAGATACGAACCGACCAGACTCGACCCAGAGAGACTCCGGCAGATACGAACCGACCAGACTCGACCCAGAGAGACTCCGGCAGACGCGAACCGACCAGACTCGACCCAGAGAGACCCCGCAGATACGAACCGACCAGACTCGACCCAGAGAGAACCCCGGCAGACGCAACCGACCAGACTCGACCCAGAGAAACTCCGGCAGACGCGAACCGACCAGACTCGACCCAGAGAGACCCCGGCAGACGCGAACCGACCAGACTCGACCCAGAGAGACCCCGGCAGACGCGAACCGACCAGACTCGACCCAGAGAGACCCCGGCAGACGCGAACCGACCAGACTCGACCCAGTGAGACCGCGACCCAGCAAACCCCGAGACGAACCGACCAGACTCGACCCAGAGAGACCGCGGCAGACACGAACCGACCAGACTCGACCCAGTGAGACAGCGGCAGACTCGATCCGGCGAGACCCCGGCAGACGCGAACCTACCAGACTCGACCCAGAGAGGACGCGGCAGGCGCGAACCGACCAGACTCGACCCAGAGAGACCGCGACAGACTCGATCCGGCGAGACCCCGGCAGACGCGAACCGACCAAACTCCACCCAGAGAGGCCGCGGCAGGCGCGAACCGACCAGACTCGACCCAGAGAGGACGCGGCAGGCGCGAACCGACCAGACTCGACCCAGAGAGACCGCGACAGACTCGATCCGGCGAGACCCTGGCAGACGCGAACCGACCAGACTCCACCCAGAGACGGCAGACGCGAAACGACCAGACTCCACCCAGAGAGACCGCGGCAGACCCGAACCGACCAGACTCGACCCAGAGGGACCGCGGCAAACTCGATCCGGCGAAACCCCGGCAGACACGAACCAATCAGGGTCGACCCGGCCGATGTTTGGTTTTAACAAAACGATCCGCATAAGATGTACCGTCAGCTTTACCAAGCGACGGTGCGCTACCATTTTACACTTTCTCTAAACGCGAAGACACGGATTTGGTGGGCATCAACCCCACCAGACGGTAAGGGCTAGAGTATATTTTACCGACTCTCATCCTCCGAAGCGACCAAACTAATAACAAGCTGTCGATAACGGCCCGATGCCCGATCATTTGCATACATCACGGCAATCCCACAGGCCGCCACTGGCTTTCAATCGACGAGCTGCGCCTAATAGTGGCCTGTGCGGGCCTCAGGAAATGTTTATATTCGAGCAACGTAGGGACCGGCGTGGGCCCACGCCCACTGCGATTCGTCCGCGGTTGCCATCCAACTTGATCCCAAGATCCTTCAGTTAATGCAGGATGCTCATCATCAGATCAGCCTTTGACAGCCTCACCACCGACACACGAGGGGGGGGGGGGGGGGGGCTGTTCCTGAGAGAAAGACCAGAGACAGAGACAGAGACAGAGACAGAGACAGAGACAGAAACAGAGACAGAGACAGAGACAGAGACAGAGACAGAGACATAGACAGAGACAGAGACAGAGACATGAGACAGAGACAGAGACAGAGACAGACAGAGAGATGAGACAGAGACAGAGACAGAGACAGAGACAGAGACAGGGACAGGGACAGGGACAGGGACAGGGACAGGGACAGGGACAGAGGCAGAGACAGAGACATAGACAGAGACAGAGACAGAGACAGAGACAGAGACAGAGACAGAGACAGACAGAGACAGAGACAGAGACAGAGACAGAGACAGAGACAGAGAGATGAGAGATGAGACAGAGACAGAGACAGAGACAGAGACAGAGACAGAGACAGAGACAGAGACAGAGACAGAGACAGAGACAGAGACAGAGACAGAGACAGAGACAGAGACAGAGACAGAGACAGAGACAGAGGCAGAGACAGAGACAGAGACAGAGACAGAGACAGAGACAGAGACAGAGACAGAGACAGAGACAGAGACAGAGAGATGAGACAGAGACAGAGACAGAGACAGAGACAGAGACAGAGACAGAGACAGAGACAGAGACAGAGACAGAGACAGAGACAGAGACAGAGACAGAGACAGAGACAGAGACAGAGACAGAGACAGAGACAGAGACAGAGATAGAGACAGAGACAGAGACAGAGACAGAGACAGAGACAAAGACAGAGACAGAGACAGAGACAGAGACAGAGACAGAGACAGAGACAGAGACAGAGACAGAGACAGAGACAGAGACAGAGACAGAGAGATGAGACAGAGACAGAGACAGAGACAGAGACACAGACACAGACAGAGACAGAGACAGAGACAGAGACAGAGACAGAGACAGAGACAGAGACAGAGACAGAGACAGAGACAGAGACAGAGACAGAGACAGAGACAGAGACAGAGACAGAGACAGAGACAGAGACAGAGACAGAGACAGAGACAGAGACAGAGACAGAGACAGAGACAGAGACAGAGACAGAGACAGAGACAGAGACAGAGACAGAGACAGAGACAGAGACAGAGACAGAGACAGAGACAGAGAGATGAGACAGAGACAGAGACAGAGACAGAGACAGACATCTCTTGCCCCGGTCACTTCACCTGGCCAGTGTGGGAGATAACTCGCTCCATCACCAACACACGTGGCAGTCCGTTCTGAGGCGGAGAAATGCATGGTGGAATGGTATTGGAAATGTCACGTGTGGAATGCACGTGACATTGCAAATCAGCTTTTCGCACCCAATGGACTTACATTATTACGTTGATCATTCCATTATTTCACGTAATCTGTCTCTCCGACAATTCAGAGAGACGCGTCTTCTACCTTGATCAACTCTGGCTAGTGTGAGAGACAACTCACCCCATTGACCGGCCAGTGTGGGCACCAGCATGCCGAAGCTGTAGCCCCAGATGAAGGCCATCTGGACGATCACCCAATGGCGTGCGTAGATTTTGCTGTAGGCGCCAGGGAAAGCAATCATCACGAATCTGTGGATAAAATAGACCGGTAAAAGAGAGAATACTTTCAAAGTCCCAAAAACAGGATTGCTGCAGGGACTAGCAGTGTGTGGTTTGTAGCAGACAATCCATGTACCATGTAGAAGCATATCTATAGTGAAGTGGTGAAGTGCTACTTTCGGTTAGTCATAAGACAGCCTGCTACACTAAATACACAATCGGCATCGGTCAGGCGTCTGACAGCCTGCTACACTAAATACACATTCGGTATCGGTCAGGTGTCAGACAGCCTGCTACACTAAATACACAATCGGTATCGGTCAGTCGTCTCACAGCCTGCTACACTAAATACACAATCGGTATCGCCACCAGGGGAACCTTACATTCATCTACCCCGCTCCTGCAATATTTCTCACATATCACATTACGACTGTTTGCATTGCATAGCGAGAATCGAAGTGAAATTTGATTCGTGTCTTAACATTTGCTTTTTAGCACGAGTGGTGGCATCTTGCAATGACTTATTGTAGAAGCCTTCGTTTTAGTGGGTCTTGTTCTGATTCCTAGCATTTAATTGTCGTTAGTTGACAATTGGAGTTGGTGTCGTTTGATTTATTTAATTGGGCTATTTATTATATGGACTAATAATAACTAATTTAATTGGAGTTGTTGTCGTTGCCTTGTCTATCTCAGAATTAAGATTGAAGAACGAAAAAGTAAGACAACTTCGTTGCATTGCTTTCATTGCCTCCAGAAGAAGAAAATGCAACGAACAAACTGATCAAGAGCTCTGACATGCAGCACAACTTGCATGCACACATGCACGCACGCATACACATAGAAAATGTGCCACTATCATGACGCTGCACTGCTAAACCGCAGGCTTTTTTTTAGCGAGCTGCTACAGTTCCAGGACGGAACAAGGCCACAATTTTAAAGGACACTTCTCCCACGTGTCCTCCCATAGGGTCAAGCGAAATTTGTATTTTCTACATATCACACACCAAGGCGCCAAAACGCAATGTAAATATAATATGTAGGCTGGAGCTCCATTACACCAGCTTCCAGCTCAGATCCCTCCTTCTCTTGGAAGTACCCAACATTTCCTATCCATCTCTGTTGTTTTATCCTTCCCTAAGTGATGCAATGTTTGCTAATTTTCTCCAGCCTCACGACCTGTTCCTTCTGTTAAGCCTTTCTGTTCACGGTCAAGTTGATTGAAGTGATCACATTTGCGATTCTGCACGCCTACACCATTTAAGGGAAATGTTTGATGTAGATCCATTTGTATGATGTAAAAGAGGAACCAACCATAGTTGTTTGTCCATAAAAGAACAAAATAGCTAAGGCACGGGTGGGCCACGAATGCTTGGCCTCCAATATGTGAAAAAAATTGTTCAGTTTCCAGGATGGTGTGCCATGCGGAAGGTAAGCCAGCTGAACGTCTTAAATTTGTGCCTACGATATGAGTATGGAATGCAAGTGTTCCAAAGCGATACGGAGGACATGGTGCGCAGTGTGCAAAATTGCATGTAATCTGGGAGAGACAGTGGAACGTATTTACCATATAATCCGGAGGCATTTATCTTACATTACGTGTAGGCCTACCGAGATGGAAGCGGCAAGTCACTACTGTTAAATTGGCTATTAACAGGAATATATAAAAGAATTTAAAGGGTTTGAGAAAGCTTTTTTTAATTGTGTCAGGTAGACGGGTAAGAGAGACGAATGTGAATAAGTCTGTTGGCAACTTGGCAGTATTTGTATTGCCCCTTTTCAGCACTTTGGTATGTGATATGCAATGCCAATGTGCTTTCACATCACATTACCCGAAAAATACGGAGAAACGCCAGAATGATGCGATTGAAAATTGGCCTTGTTCTGCCATGTAATGTGAGAGGTTCGCTGAAAAAGCTGCATTGTATAAGCGAATCGCCCGAAGGAAGCTGACATTTTATTTAGCATCCTTACGGCCGATAACTACTTATTCATGTATCA